>JAXGGA010006095.1:0-72491 GCA_038373865.1 Uloborus plumipes
AAAACAGGTATCGAAGCTAACTCGAAGATATAAATTTTCAATTGTGATTTATCAAAACAATACATGCCATAAGAAAATTTGTGAAACTATTGGTGAAAAAATAACCGGTTAAAGTGCAGCATTGTAAACTATTCTAAATAAAGTTAAAGTTTGGAAAGGGAACTATTCTATACAAAGGTAAAGTTTGAAAAGTCATAGGAAATAAAATGTAATTGATAACAAAAAATTATACAATCAAAGAAATGGTACAAAGTGAGCAGTGTAAAGATGTGTTGAAGTTCAATATTTTTGACAAATTTATTTAGAAAAAGCAAACATATATGCATACATATAACAGCATAAACATAATAAACATTAATCATCGATTGCGAAGTCTTCCATGTTGTCCAGGTAGTTTCTTGTCGGAGAGGCAGGTGCGGCTGGTGAGTTTCTCTTGTTCAGGACTTCCTTCCATACGACGTTTCGGGTGTAGGTTGGATTCTCAGGAGGCAGCAGGACCTTCAACGCACTTTGACGCTTGGCTCTTGAAAACGCGACGTAGAGCATTCCGTGCACGAAGATCGTCGTGAGGAGAAGCACGCCAACGAATTCGAATGTTTGGCCTTGTGACTTGTGTATCGTAATGGCGAATGCTGGAGTAACTGGGTGCCGTTGCATAGTTGCGCCAAGCTGTGATTTGCTGGAGTCGAGCGTGATCCTTGGAAGGTGTACTTGTCGGCCTGCGTGTTCACCGGTGATGATCTTAGCCTTGATGATGTTGTTGCAAAGTTCGGTGACAATCAATCGTGTTCCGTTGCACATTCCTTCAGAGACGTCCAAGTTTCGGAGAAGCATGATTATGGCGTTCTTCTTGAGCTTCAGATTGTGTGGAGGCAAGTCGGCGATGTTGATCGAGTTTAGGAATTCAGGCGCGAATTGAATTCCCCCTTCATGTTGATCCTTGTTGAACTTGTGTACGTCTTCTCTTCGCCTGGAAGCCTAGCGATAATCTACTCGTTGATCTTGTCCTTATCGTCGTTCAATGGTGCAAGAATAGCGCGATTCTTCAGTGCTTCGTAGTTCCCACTGCTGAGACATGGTCCGAAGATTTCATCGATGAGGTTACCACCAGAGCGAATTTCTTCTGGGACTTCTATTTCGCCGAGTTCATTCACTTCGAGTTCCCCGTCGCCGAGCTTTAGCAGGTATTTCGCGAATACTTTGTTGACGGTGATTTGAAATCGAAATCAGTTCCTTAAATGCTTTTTTGGAAATTCGAATATTTGAAATTAGTTCGCCATATTGGATATAGATGGCAGCACGTTACCGCTTGAAACCTATTAGGCAATAGACAAAGAAAAATATCCTATCTATAACTCCGAACTGCTCGACCGTAGCGCTTCAAAACCGGCGCCAATCGATTCCTCGTGGCCGAAAACCCCAGACCCACAAGTTTACCGGAGTTTATTAATTCTGGGGCGATTTTCGACTTGTAAACCATTCCTCGTATTATAGTATAGGATTCCAACTATTTGGCGCAACTTTGTGTAAATCCCTACTAAAATCGAGTTTTACTTTTTATTTTCTAATCTCCTATCCTGTACTATGGAGAATTACCCCGAGAGAAACCTTCAGGGCACTAGCTTGTCACTCATTAATACTGACAACACTTCGAGATCTGCATCAGTTGCCGAGAAGTCGCTTACCTGAAAGCTTCATCTATGCCGCCATTTAGGATGGCCGTCACAGATGCGGTCGAAATGTTTGGAAATATTACACTCGGAACACGACACAACAGCTAAGAATCTTTAAGTAGTATTCATGATAACAGTTCGACACCTTTCTGTTTCCGTAGGAGAGCAGTTTAGCACAGCCCCTAGAGCAGTTTAGTAAATATCATCAAAGCAGCAATTGCAAGCAAACAGCTGAACAGCTTATTAACTTGAAAAGCTACAGTATCCACAGACTGCATATGCCCTTATTTGCAGTGAAGTCAATTTGGACAGGTCATAACACAACAGAAGGCCATACATTCATTAACGACATGAGATATACCTTCTAATAAGTAGCTGTAAATATTTTTTACAACAGTGAGAAGTCCGTATTCATCCAACTTGAATAAATTCAGCACATTATTTTGCAAGTAAACTTGATTTCTACAGGAAACAGGTGGAAACATGTAAATTCCTGGAACGTTATCCAGAAATGATCTGTAACATTTCGAAATTTTCTCACAATGTAACTACAGTACAGTGTCTCCAAAGTTTAAAAAAAAGTGTGAGTCTTGTGAAAAAACTTAAACCATATGAGTTGTAATCTAAAAAACTCCATACCCCGTGAAAAGGTAAGATTACTATACCCTGTGTAACGAAAGCTGCTTCTGAAAGTGAAATTAATTTCCCACTCTCCACACTTTTCGCCTGATGGTTGTCATAGTTACGGTGCTATGTACTTTTTCCCCACTTAGCTTTTGCAACAACGGTTAAATGCAAACGATTAAAATCGCTTTGTGTTTAAACTATTATTCTATTGAAAAAAAAAACGTTGATGAAGCACAACTTTTTGTTAGAAATGTTTGCTTTGCTTATGTATGAATAAATTTATTAAAAAACGTTGAGAAATAACTGAGACATGAGGATATAAATAAAAGCGTAAGCCTAATTCGATAAACATAAAATGAATGAAATGCCTCGACAGCAGTGCATGAAAAA
This sequence comes from Uloborus plumipes, assembly GCA_038373865.1. Taxonomy (NCBI): domain Eukaryota; kingdom Metazoa; phylum Arthropoda; class Arachnida; order Araneae; family Uloboridae; genus Uloborus; species Uloborus plumipes. Next base: position 2,691 of record JAXGGA010006095.1, read on the forward strand.
AGAGTAGAGCTGTTTTCTTTCGTACGGTTTCCATGGAGACGAGGAAATATTTCTAAACTTGATACGCCTATTTTAAAGTAACCGAGTATAATTGGATACAAAGTTGAGTTTGCAAAATTGTATTTAATACTTAAGATTTTCGATTTTGATTGCATTGTATTTATCAGCCGTTAATCAAAGTTAATCAAATTGAAAATTATTCGTATGCACCTAATGGTGAATTTAGTATAAGGATCTACAATATTAGAAAGTCTGATATTGACGTATTGTTCAAATCTTTTCCTTTTTTAAATTCTAATTATATAATAAATTAGCGAGCTAATTTTGTTAAGTTCTGATTGAAATCTTTCTTAGGCTGCTTCATGAACCTGGCAATGCTCATAATTGTTTGCATTCTACAGCTTTTGTGATAATTCATTGCTTGGAATAAATCGATTACATTTCGCATACAAGGTGCCGTCATCGCAATCGCTACTGAATCGTAAAATACTAAAGATTAATCATTGCAGTAATTCATCTTGTATACGTATCTGATTTGAAGGTAATTAAAGGGAATTGTTCTAAAATGTCATGCTTGTCGAAGTCTTGAAATAATTGTAACAAATGAAGGAAATAGTCAGAAGCGAATATAGTCGCTTAAATTAAAACTTTATTTCTTAATTATTTCAGAATGCAATTTAGTTGATTAACAACTATGGGGCAATGCATTATGTATCATAATGCCAACGCTGTAAGATAAGCTAAATCGTAACGCTATACATAAATATTGTGAGCTGTAGTAAATACTGTGAGCTATACATAAATATTGTGAAACTTCTTCGATCTGACGAAAAATATTGCGCCAGTAATGCCTTAAAATAAGTTAGCTCGTAAAAAAACTAGCTCGTTTAGTTTTAATTTATTCTCCTTTTTTATTAGATTTATTTTATTTTATTTACTTGTTTATTTTGTTTATTTACTTTATTTATTTTATTATAAGTTTCCAAAAAATGTTTCTTAGGTGTTTTGGCAGTAGTTACTTTCTACAACATGTTTCTAAAAAGAAAACAAATAGAAAGTGCCGTGTTTGCATACAAGGTAGGGTTGTCATTAATTTAATAATTGGGTCGGTACACTTGTTTTTATTTCAATAGAAATTATTAAGTTCAGAAAACACTTCAGCGGACACCTTGTATACTAGTATAACTTTATTTTTCTTCATCCTTATTATTAAGGTACACACACACACATACATATATGGGCAATTCCATGCAAGTGTGGAAAAGCGTTGGAAAAATAAAATTACAGCAATGCGTCTGTTTTACATATTTTTCGGTTTAAAAATGTTAGAAGTTTATTATCGATACTAATTTTTTGTCAAGAATGTAGTATTTTTAGTTTTGGCAGCACTTTGAAGTTGGAAATGGAATATTTAACTTTTGGCAAAGCAAATGGTCAATCTTTCAACGTTGGTAAGTTTCAATTTTTTTCTTTAGATAACTGTTTTAAAGGAAGAATATTGATTATTACACTTTAATTCAATATTGTAAATTGCTTAAACGAGTGTTTACACGTAAATTAAGTGATTTATGTTAACTTCAAAAATGCACTGTTCTATGTAACATAAGTTACCAAAAACATGTTAAAGTTCATGATGTGCATAAACAAAGGGCAATGCAATGTTAACAATGCTATATTTTCTATCTTATAAGTGTGTGTTAAGCAAATAATTAAAGTTTTTTTTAAAATATTGTCTATTTAATTTTTTGTGCTACAATCAAAACGTGTAACTTAAGTTACCAACATATGCAGGTAATGTAAGTTACCCAAGTAGAACTTTAATACTTGTATTTATAAAGAAAGTAAATTGTGAAATAAACCTATGTGGTAAGTAGGAGTAATTTATGCAAGAATTCTTTTGAATTTGTACTGTATTTACTTAATTTAAATTAATCATATTTCTTAAAATGTCTCTATTTGTTAATAAGATTACAATACACCTCTATTCTAAATTATATGTTTCTTTTTGGCTTTTGAGATATTAATTCTCTCTAAACAATATCACTGCATTCAGAATATTTAGGAGTAATGTACTATAAATTATTCAAAAATGACTTCTGTTATGATTTAAAGTTATCAAATATGTTTTAGAAGTAACAAATACAAAAATATTTTATCTCTTACAGGTGAAATACATTTTATTCTGCATTAAAATGCCACTAAACTCTGCAGAAAAGATGCGCTGTAGAAGGGATATGAGAAAAGTCATGTGGATATTACAGATTTTTAAATATAACTCCCTCTTTATGGTATTGAAATATGTTAGAAAAAGCAAAATTTATCAAAAATACTTTCTGAAGATCCGCACATTGACAATGACTATTTAAGAACTAGAAATTAACAAACTACAGGGTTTCGTTTAGTTAAGTATTTTAAGGAACAAGAAGAAAAAACAGAGATAAAAGCTGGTGAATGGTGTGTGGTAAAGTACGAAAATACATTGTATCTTTGAGTTGTGACGATTATTGAAGAAAACGAGTTTAAAATATAAGTAATGGCTGCTGTTGGAACCAATTAGAAATGGCCAGTAACGACAGATGAAATTTATAATAAGAAAGAAAGAATGATTTGAAAAATTGAATTACCTGAACTTGTTAATAGCAGCAGCCGGTATAGATTTAAGTCTTATGTTATGTAATATTTTTGATTGGTCATTGAGTTTGATATTAAATTTCTGTAAATTTAATTCATAATTGTTAATTTTCAATGTTTCGATCTAAACTAAGCTGTAATTTTCATTCATTAATTTTTGTAATAAAGATATGCTTGTAAGTAAATTTTGTAACGTAAGTTATTGTAACATAAGTTACCCAGTTAAAAATTCCCATAATTTTCAATTTTTGAAATAAATTTTTAAATTAATGAAAATATATTCCTAAGCATTATAAGGAACTGATAAATTATGCTTCAAACAATAAAACAGCTGTAATAGAGCAGAAATTTGCCTCAGAACCAATTTTCATATTATGTCATTCCCTTTTTGTGTAACGCAAGTTACTGCCTTATCTTTGACTGCTAGATTTTGTAAAATTTAACTGCATCGAATATTTTTGCATTTTAATTTTGCTTTCAGCTGTCATTTTCAAAAAATGCTTTCATACAAGATTTGTACAACAAAATTTGTCTGTACTGAGGTACTAAATCATAAGAGTTGGTCGAAATGTAACGTAAGTTACCGTGGAATTGCCCATATATATATTCACGTTTTGAATCAGAGCGCTTCAATTGCAAGATTTACAACTGGCCCACGAATTAATCTTTGATTAATTATAGCTCAGAGTATTTTATCTTCGTTGCTTACAATATCTGCATGAGACACTTCTAAATAATGCGGTTGAGCTATAAGTTTAATTCAAACATTGTCGAATTTTCATTGAACTGTCATCATTAGAGAGTAGAAATTGAGTATTATAACTATAGTGACGAACAAAGCACTATCCTTTCTATAGTTACATTTCAAGTCAAGGTCTAACTAAAATCATGAAATAATTATACGAAATTGCTGATTCAAGATATTTCTTGAATGTTTTATTCTTTGTAAAATTTGAAATTGATCATTATTCCTATCCCGAGTTATTAATGCGTGACGGCGAATTCGGCCAATATGATTGGGGCTCTTGTTCAATTGCATTTCAAAAGGAATCTTCTAGTGCAGCGCAAAATTTTATGTTTTCCTTTATTTTAGTTTGGTAGCTTTCCAGAATCGTCGCGAAAGAGCCGCCTTATGCATATTTAATGATTCTTATAATTTTCCTGCCTTGACAAGTTTTCAAGGAAATATTAGTGAGAGAATTCCTCTCTCTTGCTTCCATAAATGAAAATTACAGCAGGTACCTGCCCTGTATAATAATTGGAATGAAAGAATTTTCCTCAAAAGGAGACATTTCTTATTCTCTATTGTTCTAATTGTCCATGCTGAACTACTTGTGAAAAATATAAATATTTTCCATTTTTAATGTCTTGCTTATGCGAAGCAAAACTTTCTAATGTGTTTTACGAGTGATGTGGGGTGAATATTTAACGTCATCAGAAATAATATTAAATGCATTGGTGATTCCTTTGTCTAAACTTCTGATTCTTTGCAGAGGAAAATTTTACGCTCTGAAACATTGGAAAACAAAGAAGTTTTTTTTACTGACATAAAAATGATTAAAAAAAACACAATTCGTAGAATTGTGTATTGAAAATATGTTCATGTGCCTTTTATATTTTTATACATTTAGAGAATTTTACAATATATTTATCCTTTCTGAATATATATATTGAATACATATATTCCTACCAAAGACGAATATCTCTCAGTGTCGACAACAGTTTCATAGTTCAAAAAATGTGGGAAAAAAGTAATTATTAACTGATTATCTAAACTTTAAAAAAATTCCACAATTCTATTTCAAAGCTAGTTTATGTAACTGGTGCGTTTAGGTAGATAAAGGATATAATCAAAAATTTCCTGATATTAAAACTTCGAAAATTAAAATATTTTGTTGAAGTTTAAGTGCATACTACTAATTTAGACTACAAATAGTTTGCTCAATTTATTAACTATTTTTCGTATTTCGTTTTTTAATAAATGGTTTTGATAAAAACACATTATTTTTATAATTAAAAAAATTTATTATCATAGTCAAACACTTTTTAACAATAAGTTTAAGAACACTTTACTGTGTGATGTTTTAAATCGAAATATTTTTATGGAATTGCAAGAAAAACGTTTCTATGATTTTTTGTATTTTTCTTAGTTCTTATTGATTAATTTTTGTATCCGCGGTTAGGGATTTTTGCCGTGTACCACTAACCAGCAACTTGCGTACCGTCAATCGTATGCGTACCAGAGGTTAAGAAACGTCGCTCTACATAAAGAACTTTTACATAAGAAACTTCTTCCTGGCTTTAGGTTCAATAAAGGTGCTTTTTTCCTGTTGTTCAATTTACTATTGTGATTAAAATCAGATAAATAATACGTTTGTCATCATTAATATCTCCTCATTACTCCTTTTTTTCGCTCAATAGAGAATTATTCTTAAAACTATGCAGTTACATTTGCGGAACATCTTCCGCCAAAAGGAATATTTCCTTTTCTTTTTCAATACATTTCCTGCGTTTCCACAAATTGCATTTTTTTCTACATCTGAATTGGTTTTTTTATCTGCTCACTACTTTTTATAATTTTTTTAAGTTTTTATCTACTGTTTTGTTCTTTTTAAAGAGCTGATGTTTTTACAATCTTTCTACCTTTTCAGATTCCTTAGGGTTTTTTTTAACTATTAAATTGCTGTTGCGTACAATAACTACCATACCTTGACTAAACGTCTAGCTCTCATGCGCTTTTGCCTATTTTTATAATCTAAACATAGAGATAAATCAATCCAAGTGAAACATCAGCTTTGTGAAATAAATACAAGTCGACCAATAACAAAAACTATAACCAGGCTGAGAACCGGCCATCACAGGGGCATGAAAATTGATGGAGAGGGTAGAAGCATTTATAGAAACTGTTGTAATTGCCCAGATACACAGTTTACACCTTGTCATATCTTTGAGTGTCCAGCAATAAGTGCGAACCTGAGAGAAATTGGTGTATTGCTGTCACTTGTAGACCTTTATGATGATAACATCCAACAAATCGCAAAAGCAGTTATAAGGATCCATGGAGTTATTTAGTTCGGCTAAGTCATAGACATGACAAAAAAAAAAAAGAAAAGAAAGAAAAGCGTCTAAATAATGTCTACCTAGAGACCCATAATTTAATATACTTGTGCGTCTAATAAATATTTACCAACTGAAGGTACTGATATATTTTTCCTTTTTAGGAAATTCAAATCTATCATCGTCTTTTTTTGACCATCTCTTTGATCACTTCAAAATATATATTGAAAAATGGTGCTCAGTTTATTACTCCTAAAAGTAAATTCTATACGATTTAAACCCGTTTTCAAAAGTTTCAAGTAGAAATTTGCGACAAATGACTGTGCTCTTCTTTACAAGGCAGTACAGTTGGATGCAGCACAATGCAGTTTCATTTAGTTTTTATAAGACATAACTATACTTCTAACATTGTATCAAAAATGCACTGAAAATATAACAACAAATAGATTGTACTTTTGCATACATTGATATTTTATTTATTTATTTTAATTTTATACATTTATTTATTTTTTGTGGTTGTGAACTTCAGCTATTTCGATTCAAGAAAAGAAAGTATTTTTTCCGCTAAGAAGTTTTTTAAAGATTTAAATCGAAGTTTTCGCTCGATATTACAAATATAAATCATTTTGAAACCAAACGTAAGAAAAAGGAATAATAATTATTTTTCTTAATAAATCTTTTAAAAAAACACGTGTTACCTAAAACGCTTCAGATCTTTAAAAAGTACTACAGCTCGCAATAATGCTATATCACATAACATAGAATTCAAGGATAGAAATATAAAAAACAGTTTATTGTTTGCTGTTAGTCTCATAAAACAGCTAAGTGCTTAAATCAAATTTGCCTTCACTAAATATTGCAGTTACTGATATCTGCAATATTTTAAGCCTTGAATTAGCCCCTGCAATATTATCCTTGAATTCTACATAACATAGAATTCAAGGATAGAAATACAAAAAACAGTTTATTGTTTGCTATTAGTCTCATAAAACAGCTAAGTGCTTAAATCAAATTCGCCTCCACTAAATATTGCAGTTACTGATATCTGCAATATTTTAAGCCTTGAATTAGCCCCTGAAATATTATCCTTGAATTCTACATAACATAGAATTCAAGGATAGAAATACAAAAAACAGTTTATTGTTTGCTGTTAGTCTCATAAAACAGCTAAGTGCTTAAATCAAATTCGCCTCCACTAAATATTGCAGTTACTGATACCTGCAATATTTTAAGCCTTGAATTAGCCCCTGCAATATTATCCTTGAATTCTACATAACATAGAATTCAAGGATAGAAATACAAAAAACAGTTTATTGTTTGCTGTTAGTCTCATAAAACAGCTAAGTGCTTAAATCAAATTCGCCTCCACTAAATATTGCAGTTACTGATATCTGCAATATTTTAAGCCTTGAATTAGCCCCTGAAATATTATCCTTGAATTCTACATAACATAGAATTCAAGGATAGAAATACAAAAAACAGTTTATTGTTTGCTGTTAGTCTCATAAAACAGCTAAGTGCTTAAATCAAATTCGCCTCCACTAAATATTGCAGTTACTGATACCTGCAATATTTTAAGCCTTGAATTAGCCCCTGCAATATTATCCTTGAATTCTACATAACATAGAATTCAAGGATAGAAATACAAAAAACAGTTTATTGTTTGCTATTAGTCTCATAAAACAGCTAAGTGCTTAAATCAAATTCGCCTCCACTAAATATTGCAGTTACTGATATCTGTCTCACAAAGTGATTTACTTCTAAATGTAAAATAATGTATTTAATAACTAATTCATACTGCCCATTATACAAGAAGTTGACTTTGCATGCCCGCACGTGACCAATACAAATAAGCTAAATTTTGAATCACAAAATTACTCAATATCTTCCAAAAAATGTGCTTACTCATGTTCAGTTAAAATATTAAGACCTATAAAAAATGATGGCGAAATTATTGAATTTTATTGTCCCACAGGTAACGGTGGAATTCCCCCAAAGCAGAATTAGTTTTTTCTTTTGTTTCCCTCTCTTGAACAAAAAATACAATAAATAATCTATTTTTTTTTTGGTTCCAAACTCTATTTTTGGCTTTGTCTAGAAAGTATGTTATTATTCTACAATTACCAAAATGTATATATCCTATGTGAGTACTACTGTTTAAATTTAAAATGTTAGCATTTGCTATTTGTCAACCTGTCATAATTCCCACAATGTGAACCGTATATTTTTCTACTTTTCCTATGATTTCAAAGTGTTTCATATAAGTTGCAAGCTTATTTTTACCCAACTACGGCAAAGCCTAAAGGAAGGGTTATGTTTTAGCAGTTTGGCTATGTTTGTGGTTAAGGATGTTCCACGGTAGCTCCTAAACTATTCATTCGATTTTGATGAATGAGGTGCCAATCGATTCGTTTTCGAGTCTCGAGTGTCATAGGCAGTGGTTGGAAAAACTACATTTCCTTTGTAGCGAACTACAACTACAACTACTTTGTTATAAATGTAGTTTTCTACAACTACAACTACTTTTGTTAAATGTAGCGACTACAAACTACTTTTGAATTGTAGTCGCTACTTCGCTACTTTTTAAAGAATAAATAAATGAAAAGCATACACCGTTTGAGGATTGACCGAAAAAATTCGAAAAGTGGTTTACATTAATAAATTTAACTCATTTGAATGTGGAATAGAACTGGGAATTGTCTTTGATCTTATTTGTTACCTTTCATTTTTGTTCCTTTTTTTTTTTTTTTGCTAAGATTTGTCCTTTTTAGATTTTTTTAACAATTTTTACGAATATTCGCCACAAGAAAGGATTCAAAAGTTGAAAGATTGAAAGAATTCAACCTTCAATTTTTTTTAAATTTCTCTTCAGGGAATATTTAGGAACATGAAAATTATTTGAAGGAATATAAAAATTATGATGCCAAATAAACCAATGACATCAAACAGATTCCTTCATTTCATTTCACACTCCAGGGTCCCCCGTACCTACCACAGTTTTGTGGTTTAACCGGGATAGGGCCTTGAAGAACGCTCTGTTCTTAATTTTGAACCAGAACCTAGGGTCGAGCAAACCCTAGGCCCAGCACCCCCAGAGGTATCGTTTCACTTGGAGGATTTTGTGACCACGACATTTTTAATGCTTCCCAGCCACCATTAATCAAGATGGTGGATCTTTGATCGGCTGGGATCGAACCCGGGTCCCTCCGGACACGAGTCCGATGCCTTACCGATCGGGCCACCAAGGTCCACATCAAACAGATAGCATGTATTTCGTCAAAATGATGGATCTAAGATCAGCTCATATTTTTAAGGTTCTTATTTCTCATTGCTTCCGCTGCTGTACTCGCGCAAGGTTTGCACCAGTCAGAGTCATGTTTTTTTTCCATTTGTTCTCTTTTTTTTTTTTCATTTATTTATTTGTTTTTTGAATTTAAAAGTAGTTTCCAGAAATCGCTACAAACTACTATTTTTTGTATCGCGCTACTCACTACTCTACTTTTTTTCAAAAGTAGTGCGCTACACTACAAACTACTAAAAAATGTAGCAACTGCAGTAGTTTCGCTACTTGTAGCGCGCTACTTCCGACCACTGGTCATATGCTGCTTTTAAATAGAATTTAACAAGAGGAAAGATCGATTATTCCTAGACAAGCACTGATTTTTAACCAATATTTTCGTATCTAAGTGTGTTTTAGTTCAAACAAAAGTCGCGATCAACAATGAATTTAAAGTTTAAGGCTGACCTAGATTTTAGCATGAAATTAGTTAAAAGCAATTATTATTTTGTAGTCGGGTTATAGTTTTCTAAACTTGTGTTTCTTGTTATAGCATATTGTTTTAATTAGCGGAGCCGACCATTTTGTCTAGTCGTCAGAGAAGTCTGACTGGTGAATGGGGAGCTTCCACGTTCGAATAGCGGCTTGGTCTCATAGATGTACTTTCACTTCCACTCTCCATTAGTAAGAGTAAAGCATCCCGAAATTGCCAGCCTAGCTGGCGTAAGATAACAGCAACTTAAATTACTTAAGAAATTATGAGTACAGTAAAGACGTATGCCGAGTTGAAGATGCTAATACGATAATATGAAAACGATGTTTGTGAAAAATGCTCTAATTAGTTTTTTTTTAAGCATAAAACTTACTTTTTTTTTAAATGAATAAGCTTTACGTACTTTTTAAAACTTGCTCACATAGGTGGGAGAAGTAATAACTCTTTCTTAACTTCCGACAACTTCAAAGGACTCCTCGTTTTTCTAAATCTTTTACATGAGAACGAGCAAAATGAAATTCCAGTTCGAAGACGTATTTAACGTTTTTCTTGTATATAAAAGAACTCCAAGCTTTTATTCCAAATACGATATAAGGGTTTCTCTTTTGACAGCGTTATCAAGGGGAAATGATATTTTTCACAGTCCCTCTCTTTTTTGTGGACAGTCAGTGTTAGAGAGAAATTTGAAAACTGCAAACCTAAATGGTTTATATAGAGTTTTTTTTTTTTTTTTTAATGGCGTTTCTTAAATGCAAGAAATTTTCTAAAGAACGATTTTCAAATTCAATGTTTTAAGCATGTTTAAAGAACATCATTAATATAAAAATTAAAAAGGAATTTAAAACGTTTCATATGTTCACGAAATATGAAGAGGGGGTGTTGCATAAAAAGGCGTCATTGAAACAGTTAAAATCTTATTAACGTACAGGTGTTAATTTATGAGGTCCAGTAAGAACGACACTGTAGTCGCTGGATGGCATAGCCAAGGTGACGGTGTATTACATTAACTTTTGATTTATGTAATTAACGTTATCAAGGGGACGTTATCAAGGGGAACATTATATCAACATTAACGTTATCAAGGGAAAGGGATCTTCTTCACAGTCCCTCCCTTTTTTGTGGACAGTCAGTGTTAGAGAGAAATTTGAAAACTACAAACCAAAATGGTTTATATGGAGTATTTTTTTTTAATGCCGTTTCTTACATGCAAGAAATTTTCTAATGGACGATTTTCAAATTCAATGTTTTGAACAAAATTAAAGAACATCATTAATATAAAAATTAAAAAGGCATTTAAAATGTTTCATATGTTCACAAAATATAAAGAGGGGGTGTTGCATAAAAAGGCGTCATTGAAACAGTTAAAATCTTATTAACGTACAGGTGGTAACTTATGAGGTCCAGTAAGAACGACACTGTAGTCGCTAGATGGCATAGTCAAGTTGACGGTGTATTACATTAACTTTTGATTTATTCTTTTTCTCATAAATGAATATCCTCTAAATAATTATTAAAGGTATAAAAGTTATTTCCAATCACGTAAGCTTTTTCTGTAATTTAACTTAGATTTCATCGGCACATACATTACTAAACAACCACTACGGCGAAATTGGAGTCCGTGGTCATCACTCTGGAATAAATTACTTCCATACATTGACGCGAATTACCCATTTATTTCCTACTTGTTACCAAATCTTTGTTGGAAGATACTTTTTGGCTTACAGTAAACGATCAATAAAAAACAATTTTTCAACAACAACTTCTGAACAACATTGTTAAAGCTAGAAAGCGAATTCTTTTCTCCACTAGTATATTCCGAGGTAACGTGAGGGAGCCCCATTTTACCATGCGATGCAATTATCTTTAATGACGATAACCCAAACTTTAATATTTTTCGACTCGAACCCTACTTCAGCTAACAAGTGGGCTAGCTTCACGCTCCGTTTTAAATTAAGAGTAAAGGAAAGATAATTGCACAAAAATTAATATCAGATTCTAGAGTTGGACTATAGATTTTTTGGGAAAGAAGCTAATTATTGAACATGAGTATTTTTTCGCGGAAAGTGCATTGCGTTTTTCTGTCGAGTCTAATTACGCAGTTTAAGGTTCGGTGCTTTCAACTGAAAACTTTCAAACTTGTTAAAAGTTTGTTGATTAAAAATTTTTCCAAAGAGGGATAATGAGTGGAGTTATCAAATCCATTTGGCGGCGAAGATAAAGAAAAGTTACTGTGGGAATGTATTTTAATGGTTCAAACGGAGAGATAAATTTTAATAATTGCTTATAATCATTGGATAGCCGGGCACATTTGTGAGACAAAATTGAGGCTCCGCTGTAAGTTAAAGTAAAATTTTATTTGAATTCATAGGATTATAAGAATAAGAAAAAGTAGAATGGTATTTCAGTTCTTCCATTTCATTAAGCATTGCTCAGGATAAGAATGAAAACTCTTCATCATGAAGGAAAAATATGTGCAGTTTTGAGAAACAATTACCTAAACTGTCCGTCTGTGAAAACTGCGCCTAGCACTCGCGAACCATTCCACTTAAAAAAAGGGGTGATGGGTTGTGAGTCGGAACTTTCTAAAGTTTTCAATTTTAAATTTGTATTTGCTGTCCTTTTGATATATTTAACTAAACTAATATATTTGAAATAGCATTGTTCTACGTTGTTTGATACGGCTCAAAATGCTTCTTATTATTCTTGCCCTTATTGTTATCTTACCTGTCAAACCCTATTTTGTTAAGAAGATCAGACAGTATTTACTTATTGTAAGTAGTCAACATGTTACCTCAGTTAACTGAAATGATAAGGACTGGACCACTTTCGGAAAATGTGTTAAACAACTACTTAATACAAGAATAAACTATATATATAATTTTGCCAATTTTCCGAGCAATAGTTACAAGCGTGTGCAAAACTAATAGTCCTTTCCTTGTGTCATTTAAAAATGCTAACACACTTAAGTCTCTTAATAAAATATACCGCTTAGGATCACTCCGAAAGTAAATACAAGGTCTGTTCAATAAAGAACAATCACAAATTTATAAAACATAATTCTGAGAACAAATCCGCCGAATGTTGATAGTATATTTCAAAATAATCATCATTACATTTGTCATATTTTTTTTTCTGCACTGTCTTCAAAGTCATGCGGGAAGACGTTTTTGGACACATCCTTCAAAACTTCCTCCGAAGTTTCCACCACTGCTTTTGAAAGAGAGAGTCGAGAGCCCGAATCTGTATTTTTGAATTTGAAAACATAAAAAAGTCATTAGGGGACTGTATCAGAGCTATTTGAAGCTTGCGATACAACGAAAAAAGCTCCAGACCACATCCTTTTCTTAGGTAATCAGCAATATCGGAATCGTGTGAGCACAAACGCGAGTCACCTGCAAATTTTCTTCGCAAAAGATTAATCGGATTAAAATGAAATCTTCTACGATAGTTCTTTCCACGTGATTCGATTATCTTGTGCCTCTGTCACATCATCAATGTAGATGGTTTCTTCAGTAAAAAAGGTTCCGGGGTAGATTTCAATTCTATGTAAACTGGTTTTCTCCCATCTTTAAACATTTCAAACCAACTTCTAACTATACCAAAGAATACTCCTCTCCAACTTCCTGTTTTTCCTCATGTGAAAACGGAACTATAGGTAGTTGGATCGTTGCCAAGGTCATATTACTTACGTTATAAACTTTATTTTAGTGATCAAGTCTTTACTTTTTCCACTACACGTACATTATTCGTTCTCTGTGCCTTGGTTCTTTTTTTCACCTCAAAAAAATTGTAATCAGTCTTTATTGAGCAACCTTCGTACTTAAAGAATCATCAATGACACGACGTTTTTTCTTCAGACTTAAACATTCCATGTTGCGAGAAGAATATATGTTGAATACAAATGTGCAGTTCAGAAGCTTTTGCTTTTCGATATATAGATCTCAAGAGAAGTGTAAATTGCATCAAGATGCAATACAACGCATTCTGGGCCACAATCGATGAATCTTTTAAAGTACTATAGTTGGGAATGACTCCTCGGAGAAGCACAATTCTGGAGCTAAATCTTGCGCTCACTAGTCTCCCAAGGACACTTATTATCTTAACTTTATTGGACTCTTAATGAGGGTTGAAGAAACATTTTAACTCCGAAACCAACGATAAATTCTGCATAGATAAGCAAAAACGATAAACCAGTAAAAAGTCCCAACAGTATTAATTGGTAAAACGTTTTTTTTTTTAAATTAATCATAAAAATCTCCAACCACAATCCTCCCACACAAATAAGCGTACAGATTCTATAAGCTCTAAGTTGCGTGTAGTAAATTCTTAGCTGTAATTCAGCAAAATAATAATAATAATAATAATAATAATAATAATAATAATAATAATAATAATAATAATAATAATAATAATAATAATAATAATAATAATAATAATAATATTAATAATAACATTAAAAAGAAGAAAAAATAAAAGACACTTGTGCTTGAATCTAGTTATAGAAAGAGCTCTTTCTCATAACTCGAAATTCAATTCCACTTTGTATTGCTAGTTTCATTTCCATCTTTCGGACAAAAATTAATTATGAATCAATATTGCCTAAAAACTATGATTGATTTAGAGTGATATTTTATGCATTCCCAATACAAAAGTACTATAATATATTTTCATAAATTATTTTTGTTTAAAATTATCACTAAGACTTTTTTCGAAAAAGTTAGTTTTCGCAGTTAGAAATGAAAAAAAGACGAGGTATTATTTTTAACAGCAATTTTTGATGTAAAAGTTTTCCAATGACTGCAGTTGTAAACCATTTCGAAAGTACTTCGTCCTGTAAAATTGGATAAATTTGTTTTTCTTTCTAATGCAATGGCAATAACAAAGTCATGCACTCTGTAACCAGGAAAACACAAAACCATAAAGGTTTGTGTAAAATTAAGACTCCATGGGGCTAGAGCATAAATATAAGTAAACTGATACGTGTGGTCCGTTGTTTTGTTCGATGTTGTAAATCGAAAAGCACGAGAAGTGACAATGTCACAAATTCGGAACCAAATATTCAGAAATTGGTTTCACACATGCATTTAATCAAGTAGACATCAAGTAATGATAACAACAATTATGTATATATCATTTCCTGTCCTGTTCAGTACTTTTACAAGTTATTGAAAACAAAAAGAAATCGCAATTTTACACTGCAAAAAATAAACTGTTGTTCTTACAGTATAATACTGGTAGGAGAGATTAGAGTTTAAAACTGTAAAAGCACAGTAATAAGCTGCAAAAGTTAATTACTGTAAAACTAGTAATTTTAGTTTTTTACCATAAAATTAGCTGTATTATACTGTAAAAACAGCAAAAATTAGTAAGTAAACTAACAATTTTACTGTTTACTACTGTAAAATTAACAAATTTACAGTTTTTTGCTGTAAAATTACTATAAAATTAGCTGTATTATACTGTATAAATGTCTATTTTTTGCAATTTTACGCATGCTCTGGCCCGCGAAAATGATTTTAGCAAGAGTTGTGGCCCTCGGGCAGAAAAATGTTGAATTTCCACTGCATTAAATGGTAAGAAAGAGGATCTACTCACGTGGCAATGTAGGCAGCAAATCGGCGTACTTTCAAATAGCCAGTCAATAGTAGACTTAAAAAAAACCTTTATTTTTCAGTATTATACATTCACCTAAAACGAATGAACTATTTTAATATCAATATCTCAACCAATTACACAAAAAACAGCGAAGTATTGTTAGCAGTCGGAGCCAAGATAACCCTCCAGCATTTTGAATGCTACATAGAACATAACGTTTCTAGGTTAGGTTTTGCCATTTCTATAGCAAAAACACGTGTTATTTAGTTTGGGCGATGGGTTCGGGTGATGAGTGCTTAGACTGCTCTCCGCGGAATTTGTAAAATGTTGCAATCCAGTCGTACATAATAAAATCTTTCAACCTTCCCACTTAACACTTCATATTATACACTAAAAAGTTGATGTTCCTTTTACAGTATAATAGAGTCGAATTTTATAGTAACAAACAGTCAAAGTTGCTAATTTTACAGTAAAAAACTAAAATCGCTAATTTAACAGTTTATTATTATGCATTTTACAGTTTTAAACTTGAACCACTGCTACCAGTATTCTACTGTTGTTTTTACAGTATAATACACCTAATTTTGTATTATTAAACTGTAAAATTGTGGTAATGAACTAAAATTTCTGCTTCACAGTATTAAACTGTAAAATTGCTAGTTTTGCAGTCTATTGCTGTGCATTTTACAGTTTTAAAATGGAATCTCTGCTGCCAGTATTTTACTGTAAAAGCAACATTTTATTTTTTACAGTCTCAAGCTAAATAATAACCTCTGCCAGATCCAGTCAGTATTTTCGGAAATAGAATGTATAATACTGAATTGCTTTAGTTCTCTCTTTCTGTCTTCTATCTCCCCAAGAAGCTTCTACGCTGAATTTTTAAGCCATTCTGAATGCGTAATTATACCTCTCGTAAAATTATTCCGGATAATAAATTAGTGTTAAATATCACTTACCGGGTCCAACAAGCAATTTAGCGCAATTTTTAAACTTCCTTAGAAAATTATCTTTTGAAATAGCATTTCATTATCTTAGGTCAGTATTATATTCTTCTGAATCATATACACATTTTTTAAGGAAACTAATTTATAAATTGTTCAAATTACTTGTCTATAATGAAATAAATAAATGACTGCTTGCAAATATATTTACTCTAAGTCGTTCTTTGTGTTTATGTAAATAACTAAAAGGAAACAAATATTTCCTTGTTAACTATGTACATTTTTGCCTTTTCTTCAAGCAAAAATTCGAAGTGCTTTTCATATTTGAAATTATTTACCTGTACAGTTTGCTTATCTTTAATCCAAATGCATACAGATTTATTCTGAGACACTTGTTCTTAAAAGTTAAAGTGGAAAACGGAATTATGATGCTTATGATCTTCTCTTTTCCCTGCCATTAACGTCCCTTTTAACATGATCTTCAGCAATAAAAATATTTGCTAAGCCAAATATCTCCGTACGGTAAGCGTAAGAATTCAATGAAAAGATTTGGCTTTTTACAGCAAATTTATAGAAAGCTTTCAATAATTAGTAATAATTAAATGTTTGTGTTATTAAAGCAATTATAAAGGATTTTCAAAATACATCGAAAATATTTTATCTGTGATTGGAATCACAGAAAACGTTTTTCTTCCTTTTAAAATCTTTTTATATTTATTCTCTTCATACACCATTGAAATTAATTGCTTGCGAGTACAAAATGGTTTTAAAACATATAAGATTTATGGTGCAAAGTATGTACGCAAAATGTATGTACGCAAGCTCATGTAAAATTATTTAATACAAAAATTAACTACTGCTATATACTACGTAGCGACCAACGGCGAATTCAGCTCAAGATTTAAAGGAGGCCTGGAAAAGGAGAAAGCGCAGACGTGTCTTTAAGGAAACCAATGAATGGGTTAAATCCCCCACCCTACTTCGGAAGCAATGTGATTATTGCATTAGTGTATGTATTTTGTTGATTTTCCCAATAATTTGTTTTGAGTGTATACTCTTTGCATATCCCCCTCCCCTTCCGCACTAGAAAAATCTTCAAATAACTGGCCTGGGAGGCGCTTTTTCAATTGAAAACTTTTTCACAGTGAATGAGTTTTCACAACCCACCAATGGAGTCATATGTATTAATACCCTCAGACAAAGGAAACAACTCTTTTGTGGAGATTTTGTGAAAGAGGAAAGTGTTTTAGCGCTATATTACCTAGCTGTACCTCCATAGTGGTAACCCAACTAAACACCAATAACTTTTCGTTTTCAATGGAATCCCAAAGAAGAACTTTTTTCTTTCAAAATGAGGCGTACCACTACTAGTTACTACAACCGAATTCGCTCTTAAGTTTAATAATTGACACAACTGTCTGCCAGTATTTCTTTTCTTTATTATTTTGGTTTTATTTAAACCATTTTCTGTTTTGGAAGATATTGAGCACGTGCCTTCGCTTGTCCCCTCTGGAAATGCTGAACGATAACTGCCTCATGGATAACATTATTTCAAACAGTGATAAACTCTTTGTGTTGCATATCAAATATTTTACAAACAATTGCAAAAACAATAAAATGTCATCATATATGTGTATGCGTGTGTGTATGAGTTTGAGGTTGTAAAAGTGCAAAAGTTTTCTAAAGTATCATCTGATTAGAATATTCTTGAAAAAAATTAAGAAAAGTGTTTTAGTGAGTAATTTGTTATTTATGTTATATTATGTTTTATATTGTATTCAAGTATTCAACAGCCTTCAGACTTGTGCAAACGAATATGTGACATAAATATTCTTCAAAACAAGCAATTATAAGTATTGCATTGAGAAGACCACCAAAATGTTGCTGTCTTAGAAAAGACTAACTCTAAAGCTACTGATCATTTTAGCTTTGAAACACACAATAGAATATCAGGAGTCCTAAATAATTGGAACCAGGGGTAGTTAAAGTTTTTCAAATTGCTCAAATTCTAAAGAATAACCGTTTATAAGAAAGTACCGTTTATAAAAAAATATATATTATTCAATCAAATAAAGTGATTTTACAATACGTGTGTATTAGTTTTGTGACATTGAGGACGACACCTCAATGTTAGAAATAGGAACATCAATTGTATTGACACATCGAACACACAATTTCAATATTTTCAAACATCGATGTTTCAAGACATCGATTTATTTCGTTGAATGTTTAACACACATAATTGAATTTATTACAAAATAATGTACATAGTAACCTCAAACGAAAGTTTCTAAAGGAGTCGGAAAATTCATTTTACACATTAAATCCATAAACACACACTATGCACTAGTTTTTATAATACTTCAAAGATGTCAGATAAAAACCAAAAATTATAAAACATTAATTTTTTTTTCGTCAAATGAGACAAAACGAAGCAATAAGTGCCTGATCCATACACATTTACAGTACCAAATATTGAAACACGAATTCAAATTCCATGGATAATTTCGCATTATGTTTTTATTTTTCACCTGAATATTACAGGTCCGAAAGTCATCTATACAACTGTTGATATGAACTAATTATAATAATAAGAAAGTATTTTCAAATTTGATAACACTAAAAATAAAAGAGCAAAACCAGACGTAACACAGCACAGTGTTCTATTCTAAAAGTATCATCAAAAACCACCCGCACCCTCTTTGCTTTCAAAAGAAAAAAAAAAAAAACTCTTGGAAATTTTTTTTTGAAAATTAGAAGTAGAGCTAAATTTCTTACAAATAACAGTTATATGGCGCAAAACTTGGCATTTTCGAAGGAAAATGACTATGTAATTAAGACATTATGTGCCTTTAAAGAATTCTGAAAAAAAAAATGAAATGTTGTTTCCTTTTGCCAAAGTTATTCTTTAATCTGAGAGTAACTAATTATTGAAATTTCAAAATTGCGACAACACTGTGAATGGACTATTTTTGCTTACATAGCCATGACATCGTATTTGCAATATTTTATCGATATTTTTATATGTTTAACTTATGAGAAAACTCGATGATGGTTAGTCAACATAAGTCGGATCTCAGACAATTATTTTCGGTCCTCTATCAACTTTCTCCCGAACTTCTCGTGCGCAGCCGTGTAGCCCACAATCCTCCATTTCGTCATGGAAGGGATATGAATCTCCTGCTCTGAGGCTCGCCAGATCATTCTTCGTTCCACTAGGGGCAGAGGCGCTTCCATCCCTTGCGGCAACTTCAAAGAATCGCCTGTGTCATCGTTCGGGATTGGAAAAGGGCCGAAAATTGAATCGCTTGAATGTGGCGCGAATTTACCAGTCTTTGAACCATGTTGTTTCAAATGTTGTATTGGTGGACTGAGTGATTGCCAACGTGAAAATGTAGTTCAGATGAGTTTATTGGAAGTTTGAAGCTATTAGTTAACAAAACGTTTTAACGTTAAACGTTAAAGGAAAACAATATTTAAACAATGTTTTCCAGTATTGGATTACTGTTTGTGTTTGTACGGTTCTCTTTTGTGAATTCTCTACACAATGGAAGTGGTAAGGGACATATTCTGTTATATATTATTATCATTACTTGAATAATTTTTGTTTGACCACTGTTAATTTGTAAAAACTACATATAAAAATACATTTATTTTAGCGTTAAAGCTATCATGCAATAAATGATTCAAATTTCTTTATTTTTTTTTTATTTTTTTTTTCTTTTCAGAAATTACTAGAAAGAGAGAAATTAATGCTAATCTGTATCGGCATACAAATAATTACTTTCTGTTATCTTCTATTAATTTCTATTTTTATAGATACGCAAAACGGGGGGTATGCGCTTGTTGAAGAAAATAAAAACTTTTTACTTTGACTATATCATAATCAAGACGATATTATGTCAAAATTTTAAGAAACTAGATGACATTCTGAAATAGAAGCTATTGTAGATTCAACTGTAAAGTAGTATTGAGATTGACAACTTGTAAATAAGAAATTTCAGTTTAATAATCTGTATTCTTAGTTTTATTTATGCATTTTTTTTATTTTCTGTTTAATCTAAAAATAAATGTAATAAACTATAATATTATTGTTTGTTAAATATTGCATACATATATTAAAGCTATTATTGTTTGTCTATATAATAAACTGAAGCTGTATAAACGTTATTTAATACTGAAATACAGTTTATTTACTGGCGTAGTCATTTTAGCTTACTTTTATGTTAAACTGAAATATGACATTAAAAAAATATTTAAGCAAACGTAACTACAGAAAGTTTTAAAGTAACCAGAAGTTATTCTGTTTTATGAAAGTTTTCAGATATTTCTAGCCTCAGAAAGCTAGACTTAATGAACAATGCTATGCAGAATTGAGCATGGACAAAATAGAAAATGCTGCACATAAAAAACCATTTCACTAAAAGCAAGAACTTTAGCTAGAAAAGAAATGTTTTCATTTAGTTGTTTAGTTAACTTTTTTATTTTACAAATTCTCAGCTGATAAATATAATCTATATTTATTGCAGGTAGATTTAATCGGCGACAGATAGTAAGAGCAGCAGTTACTTTAATTATCATTTTATAACCTAAAAATGGCTTTGTACCATGGGCAGGCACAAATAATTTTAATTCAAATGTTTTACCAATTTGTTTGAGAAACTTAAATACCAATAAATTAAAAGTAGCTCAAACTCACGTGACTTCAATTTCATAATGTTTTAAAAAATATCTGAATGATAATTGAAACAGCTTGCTGAAACTAAAAACAACAACAGTCAATTAACGTTTTACTGAAATCTTCAGAGAATATATTACCAACGGAAGAATTATTTTTCATTGGTTTAGTTTTCTTTGATTGGGTTATAGCAACGCCTCCTAAATACTAAATGCCTTCTACATTTTTGCTTCGCTACGGGAGACATTATTTCCACTTTGAGGGCCACCTTGCGGCAATCAGATGAGGCCATTGTTATGGTGATAAATCCAAACAATAGTCGAATTAAATTTTTCGATTGGCTAATTTTTAAGTTTAAATTTATAAACCAACCAATCGTTGATTCTTCTTATCTCGAAGCGCTCCGATAGATGGCAATGCGTTGTGAACCAAGGGAGAAACTTTTGCAGTAGGCATTTAGTATTTAGGAGGTGTTGTTTATAGCCACTAGCGTACCTATGGGGTCAGCGCCCCAGGCAAATTTAAGAAATTGACACCCTTCCCTCGCAAAGGAGCAATAGAATGGTTACGGAATGTTACCACCAGAAAATTTTCCTTATACGGAAAACTTTGATTGATTCGGACAATTTTAAGAAAAATTGCAACTGTGATATTCCTTTTTTCAATGTTAATGATGCTCAATGTTCCTTCTCACTAGATGTTATGGATAATATGCGTGCTTGCTCGTATTTTTTCATTTGTTAAAACTTCATTCTATAAACGGAGAACATTCTCCTTCCCAACAATTTAAATTTGGGGAGCCTCTGCCCCCCCCCCTTATTTCAGATAAATTCATTCAAACGAATAACACTTGCAAATTGTTACTAAACTTTTTTTTTTTTTTTTTGAGAGTTGAGGATTGTTTCATTTTCCTCTCTGGCTCTTATTCATACGATTTTTTTTTTCTTATTTTTAAATATTCATCTACCGATATCATTTTTTTAAAAAATGAAACCAACTATGTTTTTTCTTAGCAACTTTTTTTTTTAATTAATCGAAATGCCACCCATCCTGGCTGCTGCACCCAGCGCGTCCCTACGTGTGCAGCTGATATAAAAAGTAGTGCTTCCTCTGCATTCAATAAGCAATTGACAATTGCATTACTTCTCCAATTTTGTATTTATTCTGGCAATCCAATAAGGCTTAGATGCCTTGATGCTCTGCAGTTCCACTATTTTAAATTTCGTACTTTTTTTCTCTGACTGTCATCCAAAATTGAGAAGCATTCAAACAAAAAAAGCAAACACTGAGACTCAAATCCATTACCTATTTTGTGACCAACTGGTTTTTTTTACGCGTGCGGCTAAGAGAAAGTTTACAGGCATTGAACGTAGACCAACGAAAAATGTAATGTTAGTACGCGATTTCATTTGATGCACAAAATGTACTAAAAGAGTTGTGATAAAATGAAATGAGCTGCATTAAAATGAAATGTGTCGTGAATAAAATTAAATATAACGTAAATGATACTAATGCAACGTGGCTACTTGCCATAAGCATTATTGTTATAGTTTTTGGTGCAACTGCGACTACAAAGTGCATTTCTCTTTCACATTATAATATATAAAACTGCTTACACATTTATTTTGCCTTTTAAAAGAAATTTATATTTCAGAACAGAACAAAATATTTTTTTCACAACCACACCATCTTGAATTAATAAAGATAAATGAAGAATAAATGATGTGACAGGTGAATTTCATTTAACAGGGGCCACTTTTTCTTAAAATGCCTACAAGCATTTGGAAGATTACTTCACATTAGTACGTTTGATTAATTTGTGACCATTCTTTATGGAACAGACCTCGTACCATTTCCAGAGCACGGCATCTCCCTCCCTTTTACGTCCCTTCTCCAAGATTCTTACATACACTATAATTGGCTTCCCAGGTAGCACAAATAACCTTTAAACGTTTTATAAGCGTTTTTAAGTGGTTGTTACAACGTTAATAACCATTTTACAACCTTTAAAAAACGAAGTGTGCTACTTGGGTTCATTGGTAGGACATCCAAATAGTGCTGCGACGTCGAGGTCGATGGTTTTACCATCGATGATTTACGCCCGATATTTTTCAAACATCGATGTTTCGAGTTCGATGTTTTATATTTTCGCAAAATAAGTGCGTAAAAATGTACGATACTTATATTTATTAAAACATATATGCATATCGTTAATCAGAAGTTTCAGAATTAATCTCATTGGAAAAAGTATTTCATGATTATTATCAATGTTTTGCGCGCTATATTTTTTTAAGCATAGCTGATTTGTGAGCAATGTTTTTTTCTTTCTTTTTTTATGCCGATGTTTTATAGTTCAGCAAACCAAATTTGATAAAAATAAGCGATAGAAAAGCAAAAAAAAATAAATAAATAAATAATAAAAAAGTTACATCGTAAATCAGTAGTTGCCATGTCAATCTCAGTAGGAAAAAAATTCTGCTATTACATTGATGTGTTACGGTCGATATGATTTTTAGAGAAAAATCAAAAGGTTGATATATCCGATTGAGAAATATAACGAGTAGCGATGTAACGAGGAGCTACTGGACATGTTTGTATGTAACATGTTTGTATGACATGTAAAAGAAAATCGATGCTTTGAAACATTGATATTTGAAACCATCGATGTTTTTTGATCAATACATCAATAATATCGTTGTTTATAATTTCCAACATCGATGTTTCGTCATCGATGTCGCACCCCTACATCCAATTCATGAAAAAAATAATATGCGGTACCAAAAATATGTCTCTGGATTGATGGAATCACTCCTAGAAATCGATGAAAGATGTGGCTGAAATAATGCAAAAAATAAACTTTCGATAGCGATATGTCATTGAGAAAAGAATATTTTTTCATCATTTCACACGTTGACCAAGTATGGCATAGTTTCAAGAACACTATTTCATTAAAGCACGCACTTCGACGAATTGATTTTCGCCTCAAACATTTTTCGTCTTTCTTTCGCACTGAAAAATGGGTCAAAAAAGAGGCGAGAATCCTGTCATGAAATATTGAACAGCGTGTATGTGTTATTTCGTACAGGAAGGAACACGCTACTTTGCCAATGGATCTCCTGATTTTAAATTGGTTTGCAGATATGTCATTTCCGTGACACCCAAAGCATGTCCGATCAGGGCTGTCAGAGGAGATTTCCTACCCATCATTGAGGCTAGTCTTGTAATACATAATACGAAATAAAGAAATTGTGTTTGCGAGCACGATGCATCATAGTTGTTGTTAGTAATGTGACTTAAAGAGGGAAATATAGTCTTCGACATAATTTCTTCTCCTTATGCATACATTTCTATAAATGCGGACTCCATTAAAGCAATTTCGCTTAAACTTGGCAGCCATTCAGATGTACGTCCTGTGAGAATAAAGGCAAGTTAGTAGAGGGCTGCAACATCGATGTCGATGTTTTGGAAACATCGATGTTTTTGTAGGAACATCGATGTTTTTGTAGGAACATCGATGTTTTTACCATCGATGTTTGAGGTCGATGTTTTTCCAAATCGATGTTTTGGGTTCGATGTTGTTTTCGATGTCGATGTTTTTTATTCCAACAAAGAAGGCCAAAGAACTGTATACGATAAGCATACTTTTTTAAATTTTTCAACTTAAATCAGAAGTTGCAATATTAACCTCATTAGAAAAAAATTTCAGTGATTAATATCGATGTTTCTAACACATCTCTAATTTACTTTCGCCGTTTTTTTTACTTTCGCCGTTTTCAATGATCATTGTTTCGTGTTCAACGTTTTTTTCTTCTTTCGATATCCTTTTTACATTTCAGCAAAACACAATAAAAATGCGCGATAAAAAAGATTCGTCTTTCTTTAAGATTTTTTAACATCGTTGTTTTGCGTTTGATATTTTTTCCGATGATGTTTTTACATTTTAGCAAAAAAGAGTTTTATTAAAATATGTGACAAAAGAAAAAGTTGCACAGTTCATCAGCAGTTGCAGTATATAATTCACTGAAAAAAGTTTTCTTAATCGACATCAATATCTTACATTGATGTTTTTCCAGGAGACAAAAGATATATCTCATTGAGTGATATAAAGATGCGCTTGTAATGGGGAGTAACTGAATAACTGTACATTCAAATGTTTAAGCAATAAAAAAAAAGATGGATGTTTTGAAACTTCGATTTTTGAACACATCGATGTTTTTTGGTCGATGTATCATTGCCATCAATGTCCTGATTTTCCAACATCGATGTTTTGCCTTCGATGTTGCACCCGTACAAGTTAGTGTAATAATGTATTTTTGTAGGCAAATTTTGTATTTTTGTAACGTAATTTTCTCATATGCAGTTTTACATGTCATTCGTTTGAGTTCAAAATATAATATTTGATGTGGTCAGTAGTTTATTTATGTACCTTGACTCAATTTATAAGTTACTAGTAGACCCGTGCAGTAAATTAAAAAAAAGGGGGGAGAAATATTAATGTTTTTCCCTTCAAGACATTTACTGTCTAAAATTTTTTCGTGCGACCTCCGCCGCATCTGCGCACGCGCCAAGTCGCTTCGGACTTTCTCGAAATAGGGTGGAAAAGCAACGAGGAAGTAGTAAGCGAACAAAAGCTGAAGGCATCGGGAAGTGCGCTTCCTAAACACATCTCCCCTTTTTCAGATGGAAGCGTCCGTGGCTGCCAGACGCACAATACACAAACAGACAGTAAGCGTAATCCTGAAAACTGCAAAGATCGAGTTAAGCCTTGGCTAAGTTCACTTCGTATTGAAATATCGAAGTCAATCTTTCCACTTTTAAACAAAATGGCAACGGCAATTAAAAGTTGATTTTCAAACTTTAAGTGGTTATAAGTCGTTTCCAAGTGATTTTTTAATATCCCCTTCACAGCACCGTAGGTAAAAAATGGTCCATTATGGGATTTTTCGTAATCTTTCCAATGAGACGAAGATCAAA
Organism: Uloborus plumipes; assembly: GCA_038373865.1. Lineage (NCBI taxonomy): Eukaryota > Metazoa > Arthropoda > Arachnida > Araneae > Uloboridae > Uloborus > Uloborus plumipes. The sequence continues at coordinate 28,337 of JAXGGA010006095.1, forward strand.
ACGAAACGATAATTATTTCTCTAGATAGTCATTTTTGTATCAAAAATTAAAATTTCGAATAAAAAAGAACTATTCATCAATTTTTTTCCAACTTAGTTTAAGGGGTTACAGTACCTTTCTAACAAATTTCTTTAATTTAAGTGAAAAAGTTAATTCTTTGAAATATTTGTTTCTGCACTTGTTTAAAAATCAATAATTTATTTTCAAACATCAAAAATTTTGAAAACTTTTTTTGAAAATTTGAAAAATGTAAGAAAATTTCAGTTTTTTTAAAACCCTAAGGCTTTTTTGTTTCTGCACTAATTTCAAAATTTCTTTTTGCGAAATGATCACAAGGAAAACCTCAACAAATCTGTGCATTCATTTTCTTATATTTTGATTAGAAAATATTTTGTGACCTTTTATGTAAAAAAATCTTAGAAAATTTAGTTCTTCGAGGTTTAACAAACTAAAAATTTTTGTAATTTATAAAACGCTTATTCAATGCACAGTTTTGTTAAATATATTATCCTGAATGCAAAAAATATTGCTTTAAAGTTATATCTTTAATAGAAAAAATTCCTTAGCATTTCTAGTAACATAGAAACACTAAAAACTGATCACCGAGAAAAAGCACTTTAAAGTTTGGCTTTTCCATTAGAACACATAGCATGTATGCCCTAAAGTCACTCATAACTTTTTAAATAATTCAGCTAGAACAATGCTGTTTTTTTCTGAGTGTTTTAAATAACTTTTACTTTTGAAATAAGCAATAAAATTTTTTTTGGTCTTTTGGTCATTTTTGAGGTACTGTAACCCCTTAACAACCTGCCCTGGGCTAACCAGCACCTGCTGTAAAAATTGGAACGAAATCGGTCCAGTATTTTCTAAGTTTGCCTCGGACATACATATTTTGGAGTTTGTGTTGCATATATATATATATATATATATATATATATATATATATATATATATATATATATATATATATATATATACATACAGTCACACCTGCCTTTTGGAATAGCCATTTTGCCGCAAAAAAAGGATTCTAATAAGGGGAGTATTCCATTATCCGGGATCAAAATAACATATTACAACGGTTTGGTGCATTGAAAATACATTATATTAAGCGGGATATTCTTTTAACCGATATTCTAATAAGCGGGCTCGACTATATGAAGATTTTTTTTTTAATTACTATTTTCATGAATTCAAACTGCATACATTAATGCGGTCTATTTGTATGTACAGTGGTTGAGCAAGTTAATTATTGTTTAAACAAGATCACATCTGTGAGAAAACTGAAATTTAATGCAGCTCTAGTACGAGGACTAGACGCCGTCATTGATAGCATATTAAGTACTTATAATAGCTGTGGAGAAGAATATATCTCTCATTCCAGTTAGTTAAGGCAAAGATTAAACGTACATTTTCTTTTACGTGCTTTTGTAAATAAAATACAGCGACTAAATATTAATGCATTGTCCTTTCTGTTACTAATTAACTTGAAAAATATATTCAGTGCACTAAAAAGACAAAAACATTTTTTTAAGATAACTGAGTAATACTCTTTGTTAAACACTAGCTGTGTATCCCGGCTTTGCACGGGATCTACTTTGAGAATTGAAGTTTTGTCAAGTGAGGCGTGTCTAAAAATCCCAATTAGATCAAAGTGGCCATTTTGTGCAGTACGAAAGATTTATCGATCGCCAAAACAGTTTAAAACTCCCCGTTACAGGGAAATCCTAAAAGCAAACACAAGAATTCCATTCGTATTTAGTCAAGAAAAAATGTCAACATCTTTTCCTTACTAATAATTTCTTTCATGCTAATAATTTTTTTTCAATCTTTTGCAGGCGACTTTTAAAATCCAATTTAAAATTGATATTTCCAAACTTAAAAACTTTCGTATATTTTTCTTGGTAAAATTAGCGGTTGGGAGTTTTCAAAAGCTGCGGAAGAAAGCCCCTGTAAAAGTTTCTTTTTCGCGAGCTTTAAAATGAGACTAAAATAGAGAGGATACGATAATTATTTCTGGTAGAAAGAGCTATTTGGAATCCTTTAATTGAAATTCGGACGGATCGGTACTTTTTTGGCGTTTGAACGACGCTTTCATACACAGAAAAGACATGAAGGGGAAAATACGTCCATGTCCAAGCAGAGATTCGAACCCGGGGCCACCCCGACGCGGTCAGGCGTCTCTGACTACTAGACAAGGTTACAGACATAAATAACATTTAATGCCGCTTAAAATGTCTTTTTTGACTTAAAACTGTGTTCAAAGTAAATGACCAAGATTTTTTTTAAATGCTGGGAATATTATAACTTGTTTTTTGATAGCAGATTGAATACATGCTTAAAGTATATCTGAGCAATCATTCCAACATTTTCAATATGCAAATATTTAACTTTTTGATTGCATTTTTGTTTCTGCTTTCAATAGGTTTGTCAAAAATTATACGAGTTCTAAATGTTAAGAGCTTCAAACTGGAGTATTTGCACGTCATGTGCAAAATTTATAAAATTTCATATTATGATTCATTATAAATCGTAAAGTTCAAATAAAGCTCCTTTATTTGAAGTTAAAAATCAACGTAAATAAAGCACAAATAAGGTAGAAAGTACAGCAAATAGCTATTTCAAGGCTACAATGGAGCCCCTTCATCAGTGCAAGAAGCTCAGCAAACAACATGAAAGCTGTAAGAGAACTGAGCGCGAAGCACGTGTGCCCCGGTATTTATAACAAATGGGCGAGTGCGCTTGAACTCACGACAAAAGCGGGAAAACACCGACCAATCAGCGATCAGCGAAACGCCAGGAGAGCGAAGAAAAGGGGGAAGACAGCAAAGGAAAGTAGGGGAAAAAAACGCGGGAGAAAACACTAGAAGACGAAATTATAAAAATTGCTTCCAGATGTCAGGGAAAAATGGAACACTGGAAAAATCATTCACCAGAGAATGGGAATTTTTCCAAATATGGTAAGCTTCCCAAAAATCGAGGTCATAAACTGACGAACATTTACAAATAATTCTAGCCGAAGAAAAATCAAAGCAGTGACCAGAAGTCCAACAATGCTGAGCAATGGAAGAGCGTGCTAGTTCTTTATGTTTAACATAATTTTGATGCTCTTTCAGACGGTGCTTAAGAGGCCGCTTTTCTTCGCTCTCCTGGCGTTTCGCTGATCGCTGATTGGTCGGTGTTTTCCCGCTTTTGTCGTGAGTTCAAGCGCACTCGCCCATTTGTTATAAATACCGGGGCACACGTGCTTCGCGCTCAGTTCTCTTACAGCTTTCATGTTGTTTGCTGAGCTTCTTGCACTGATGAAGGGGCTCCATTGTAGCCTTGAAATAGCTATTTGCTGTACTTTCTACCTTATTTGTGCTTTATTTACGTTGATTTTTAACTTCAAATATAGTTCAGCACAAAGCTTATTTGATCATTTTTCATTTAAAGCTCCTTTAATTTTTTTTTTTTTTTTGCTACTTAACTTGGCTGGATTTTTAAATTAAAAACGTATTTGTTCTCAAATTTACATATATCTATAACTAATAATTCAATTTACAAATTCAATAAATAGTATATATTTCTTTGCAAATATTTTTCTCTCCATAATTCAATAGCTATGTAATACATCATAAAAGCAATCCATAAAATAATTACTTTTGATAGTTTTCTATTTAAAGAACGACAGCATAAATCACGGGTGTATCGTTGAGCTCAGATTTATAGACATCACGTAGCATTAGAATATGTAGAACTCTCTGGGCTATTAAAAAAATAGGGAAGTTAAGTAATAGTGTTTCCCAATTTTTGTTATAAATGTTTCCTGATTTGTGCAGCTGTTTCCCATAACACTCGGTGTCCTATTTCGTGCATAATTTTTTTTCCAGGCTCGTAGTTTTAATTTTAACTTTCCCAAATTGTAGTGCATTAGCTTTTTTAAAATACTTTTTGTTCTCAATTTAAGATGGATTACAAATATAACATCTCCTGTTAAAAAATGAATTTTGACATCTAAAATTCAAATATTTGTTTTTTCACAAACGAATTGCGAAATGTTAGTACGTGACTGTGAGTGTACGCGTTTTGGCGAGTGTGTGTGTGTGTGTGTGTGTGTGTGCAGGACATTGGAACTACCAATAAGAGGGGTGGAGGCTGTGGACCTGCACCACATGCAGGGGCTGGTGAATGTCCGCGGCGCTGGAGCACTGGGACAGACTCAGTGGACGGCTCCGAGTCCAGTTAGAAAAAAAAAACATAATGGAAAATACGATCGAAAACGAAAATAAATAGCAATTCGTCATTGCTCAAATAAAAGGTTAGATTTTTTCTTTCCAAATAATATATTAATGTAACTTAAAGTATTGCCTAACAAGCAAAAAACTGATTATGAATACACCATGCTGACGGAAATCTAATATTCCTCCAACATACTCATGTCCCAACTACTTATGAAAAGTTACAGCTCTAAGTATAATTACAGTGAACACTCACTTATGCGCCGGCCCAAGGGACCAACGGAAAAAGGCGCATAAGTGAGACGAAAAGTGAACAAGCCTATTTTAAGGAGAAAAACGCAACATAGTTTCTAATGAGAGAATGAATAAGAATGTTTCTATAGAAAAGGGACATTTTACTACGGTTTGGCAATTACTGTAACGTAACTACAATGATAAAAAAGAGAAAGCAAAAATTGTAGTATACCTAATTATAAACCGTTCCCTTTAAAACGATGCATAATAGATAATCGACCCTCTCCGAACTCTAGTTCAAGCGGAAAAAATGCCTTCTGTGAGTAGAGGCAAAAGATTAAAGAGGAAAGTGAAGAAAAATGCTCATTTTTTAAAAGAAAATACATTTTTTTATATTTTAGGGAAAATTCGGCGCATAAGTGAAATATTTATCTTTAGAGCGACGCATAAACGAATGATACTATCATTATTTGCTATGGAATGTGCTGGGACTATTTAAAATCGTCGTATAAGTGAAAAAGGCGCATCAATGAGGCGGCATATAAGTGATAGTTCACTGTATTATGAAAAAAGAATCCTTCACAAAACTAGAACAGTTAGTCTATGACGTGCTATATAAATGACGTGCCGTCATTAATTTTATTAATGAATGTTCAAAATAATAATCTGCATATTTTTCAACATAAGACGTATTAACGAGAGCATACAAATAGTAATTGTTCTTATTCTTAATGGTGCCGCAATAAGTACGAGCTTTTGGAAAACCATTGAAAAATATAATATCTACATTCCAATTAGTACTCGATGCTGCTGTTTCAAAAGAAAGACTTTCAAAAGTGTCCTAAATTACTCCAAGATTCTCTTTTTGCAAATTACATGATGATAGCGGCATTAAATGGCTTTTTAATGACAGAAAGAAGACATTTAAGGAATTTAAATGTATCTTAAGTGTACGTAAAGTCATTGCCATTTATTTCTTCATCTAAGCATTCGAATTTTAAAGTTTCTATTTAAACGTCGTTTCTCTCAGTCTCCGCTCTTAAATTGTGACCACTAAGTTTTATAACGCGGAACATGCCTGCTTTAACTGCAGCATTAGTCTAACAAGTGTATGAAAACGAAGATAGTATTCTCTGTGGGAAAAAAGTGGGAAACAAAACACTTTATTTCCCTTGCATCAAATCCATTTTTCCCATAAGTAGGTGATTATCTCCAAATAGGTCAAATACGAATTAAAAAATTTTCTCTATCAACTTCGTTGAAAACCCACGATTTTTTTGTTTTTATGACTTAACTTGTGGTTATCTGTAGTAGGAAAAGTATTGAACATGATCAATAGCATTTATTTTTTACCCACGTGTTTTTTCTTTTCTTTATATAGTAGGAGTGATGATTGTATAGTGATAATAATAAATTTCATCATTTTTCTTGTTTGTAAAACGTAAAAAAATTATACTGATCAGCACTTATATTACAACAACAATAAGTTAGTATTAATCCCATATCATTATATCATAAATTCATCATTCTCTTTAACCCTTTATACCTCGAAGGGACTCCGAAGTCCCGCTTATGCTAAATTAGTATTATGAATCCTAAATAGCTGAAATCATGCTGAGGCTTTTTAGTACCACTCCTTGTAGATGGTACTTGCGATCGGAAATAGTTTTCTTCGTTTCCAATCGTTTGTTGTTTGTTCTGATCATTTGTCTGGGCCCTAAGGCTTAGGGGGCCTTAGACCCTACTGATTTTCAAAATGTTTATGCTCTTTGTATGTGTTGTTGCCAAATATTCTGATTTTATCAACTAACTTTATGTGCTTTCTAGTAGCATTAGTTTAGTCTTTTTTTTTTTTTAATAATTGTATCGCACACAGCTGTTCCAGCTCTTAGAGCTTCACGCATTTCGCTACACCCTAGTATAGTTTATACAGGGTGTTCTGTTTTAACTTGGATGACTTTTATTTTTGCAACCGTTAGTCCTAGATGCATGTTTCCAATAGCAAAGATGCTCAAAATGAGGGGCAGAGTTGAAATATCAAAAGTTTGAAGCAAAAAAAAAAAAAACTGTCAGAAATGCGACATCTAACTTTTTTATCCGAGCTCTAGGTCCCCTAATTTATGTTTAGGAGTGAAATGTCCGTTGAAAAATATTTCCAACACAAAAAAAGTGAATAAAGTGAAAAGTTTTCAATTTAAAACTTGTGTTTGCTATATCTTTTTGACATATTCAACTAAACTATATAATTAAAATTAGCATCGTTAAACGATGTTTTTAACGAAATGCTTTTTATTATTCTTTCCCTCATTGTTATCTTACCTAGCACACATATTTTGACAAGATCAGAGAAGATCTGACGCATGCGTAAATGCGCGGAAGGTTTTACCTAAGAAGATCAGACAGTATGTAAAAGTTGTCTTACACCGCCATCTCCTTTTACGTTTCTGCACATTGACCTATGTTTTTTTTTATTATAATTGTACCTTTATGCATCTTTAACGACGTTTGTTTTTCGGATCCTGTCACGCAAAGACAATAAGTTCAGTGCTTTTCTTTTTTTATTTTTAAAATTTCCGAGTTCACAATTATTCTTCGTTCCGTTAAAGACTATTGACGGCCAATCACGTTCTTCAAATATTACCTCAAATGACTTCGTTTGTTATTTGCATTTAATGTTGTATTCACTATTCCCAAAATTAAGTTTTGAAAAAGACGTTAGATACATGACGAGAAAGCGACGTTTACAGAGGTCGTATGTGCATTTTGAAAGAAGGAGATTTTTCAAAGGGCTATGAAATCTCCAAGTAATTTAAATATTTGACTCTTATTCTGAAATGCGAAGATAAAGGCAAGTCTGCAGACATGAGTTACTTTTGAAGAAACTTATGTTTGGATTCTGTACTAACAATTGGGAAATATCGGAATTCGAGTTTTTTTTCGTGTTTTATATTTGGCAGAAACCAGATAAGTAGGCTTGTACGGTAAAGCTAGAGCCGCTATATAGACAGGCCGACGCATCAAGCTTAAGTTCGGCCACTTTGGATCCAATTCATTTACTTTTACTTTCAATTTTTCATTGTTGCGGTTACCAAAAAAAAGTTTTGGCACATTGCTAAGCTTTGCCAAATCCACGTGATGCTAATACTTGCTCACAGTGAAAAATAACCAAAACGCGATTACTGGCCAGAAAAGACAACCACTCAAACACTCAAACACGCGCTGGATCCAAAGTGGTGAAACTTGATCTTGATGCGCCGGCCCGTCTATATGGACCTTAGGTAAAACTAAAGTACAACGAATGGCAAAAATGAAAAAAAAAAGAAAAAATTGCTGTTTCTTAACCATTCCTTATATGAAGCATATGTTTTTATGCATGTCATGCTCTATTTCCCAAAAAATGGACGAGAGTTAAGAGTCAAGTCAGGTATCGAAGAATTCTGAATTTCCTAAAAGTATTCCATCTAATCCAAGCTCATGCTTACATGCATTTAATTTTTAGAGATAAGAATTAAAAACGAAGTAAATACCCCACGCATGTTTTAATGCCCTAAAAAATTCATTTTTGGTGTTTTTTCTTCAACATTTTAGGAATTTAGTCCTGAAAATGTGCCCTATTTTATATAAAAATATTTATGAAGATCTAAGTCAAGCTTATTTTTAGAAAAACACTTAATCGCTAGTATCTGTAATTTTAGAGTAGATGTTGCACCTTATTTTTCATATAAAATGTTCCTTTTGTCAATGATGCATAAACATAGCAACGCAGAAAGAAAATGTAATTTTCACATTTTTTAAAGAATTTTCTAAAGAACCTGGCCCACTTTGCCCCACCTAACCCTATTTAACTGAACTCTCTGCTGGATTTTTATTAAATGTTGAAGATGTGTTGAAAATATATTAATTATATATGATTCTGAACCCCCGTCTTCTTCTTTTTTTACTTCCTTTTACGTAGTAAAGGAAGTATTGTGATCGCGAAAAAAAAATCACTCAAATTTGAGTCTAAATTTTGATTTTGCTCACCCCCGAATGAATGTTCAGTAGTTTTTTTCGACCTGTCAGCACGTGCATATGTACCTACCAACATATAAGCAGCCGAAAAATCCTTTTCAACCACCCCCGAGTTAATTACGACGAGTTTTCTCGTGACGTCTGTATGTACGTATGTGCGGATGTATGTGTGTCGCATAACTCAAAAACTATATGCCGTAGAAGCTTCTAGCTTGGTATGTAGGCTCTGAGGATGGTCTAGTTGTGCACATCCCCTTGTGGTTGCATTCGAATGTTCCCAAGGGGATGTTTGACCTCTTTTTGGGTAAATCAGTGTTAATTTCAATGCAGACTCAAGTGATATGAATTGGCGCGACCACTTGGCGATATGTCGCCAAGCTTTTGGTCGCCAAGTATTTGACGCCAACTTGGCGACATATCGCCAAGTTGGCGACAAATTTGGCGAAAAAATTATTTTTTGAATTTGGGTTCAACTTGGCGCTATTGGCGATATTTTGCGAAAAATTCACTGAATGATATTAAAATCAGCAATATTTAGAAAATTAACCATTGTAAAATAATTTTTGCATTGTTTCGTGGCAGATTAGGGGAGTAAATATTTGAATTGTTACCTTGCTCACTCCAAGCACTTTTTTTAACACTTAAGGCAACTACTAAGAAATTTACACGTAAAAGGAAGTAGTGTGGGGTCCATACCAGATTTTTTTTATTACTGTTTCCTTTTTTCTTTTTTTGTAGGTAATAGATATTTAAGTACAAAACTCAGGTCGGATGAAAAATCTAGAATCCTCAAATAGTGCGGAATAAAAGATTGAAACTAATGGTACATTGTATTAACAAAATGTATATTTTAATAATTTCTAAGACAATAATTTACAAGATGCTAAAATCATATTTTTATTTTTAAGCTCTATTGTTACGCTCTAACTCTGATTTAAGGAATCGAAGCCTAAAACCAGTTCATGATAGGGGGATATTATTTTCCAAACAAATGAAAAAATAAAATCTTTCACACCTGCTATAATTACCATATATATTACCTCATTTGACGCTGAAATTAAGGGCCTTATTTCCTTAAGTTATTTCTTCAGATACTTTGATTAATGTATGCATTGCAATATATACTTAGCATTCCTTTTGTTCTAATCTTTAGAACTACAATTCTACGCATTCCCGTCTGAATGAAATAGTCTAATTAGAAAACAAACCTTTATGGCTGAGACATAAAAGTAAATATATAATCCTAAATGTGCAATTCATGACAAAAGAAATTGCTTAATTTCAACTTCATTCATTTCCTCAGAATTATGTTGCTCTATTTTTTGTAAACTTTCCTATTCAGTTTGTTCTCATTCTGTTTCACTACAATACCCCGTTTAATGAACGTAATCATGTTGATGGAAACCATGCATTAATATTTATTAGTATTTTACTAGATTGAAATGTAGGGCAGTTTTTGGGACTTCGTACAAAACGAAATAGTATTGGTATTTCCGTGCAGCAAAGAACTAATGGATAATTTAGTTCCCGAATCATTAAATAATCAGATAGCATTGATGATTAATCATCTAACAATCTATCCTTCAATGTATCATCAAACAATGTATCCTTCTCCTTCAAAGAAAAAGAATACATTCCTCAATTTCGTGTTGAAAAAAAAAATCATAGCAAGTTCTGCACATAGTCTGATCTTCTGAGCAAAAGAATCGCTCCTATTTTTTTTTCTTCTTGAAGCGTTTCTCTCTATTACATTACATATTATTTCTCTGTCCTAGTTCCCACTTTCAAGAACATGTTGGGTTCAAATACCAAAACATCGAACATCAAACATCGATGTAAAAACTAGGGATGCACCGATAAGCAAATTTGCCGGTTCCCGACTAATCGTTGTTGATAATTCACCGATTAATCGGCTGAACCGATTAATAATAACTATGGTTGTTTTTAACACTATAAATTTAACCGTCACTGTTTTTTTCTCTCCTATGCAATTCCAAGCTTAAGAATAGTAAGTAATTTATTTCTGATAGAAGATTTTGTTTTTCCATTTTCCTAATTTCCACAAAATAGTTTCAATATTTTATCAAATTTCTTAGCACTAATTTTCATATTATTGTCTATAATATTACATTATCACATTGTTAATATAAACGGATGTTAATTGGACATAAAAATTCAAAAAAAAGGGGGGTGGGAGTCTGTGGTGAACACTCCAATTTATGAGTAATTTAATTTTAACTTTTTAATAATTAGTAACAATTTAACTCAAGACTTTTATTCTTTGTGAAAATTACCGTATTTTTTGCCCTATAAGACGCACTTTTTTCCCCAAAATCGGGGGGGGGGAAGGCCTGCGTCTTATCCGGCAAATACAAAAGCCCACCATATTCTAGATTTGCCTTCTTTAAAATTGGGTGCGTCTTATATGGCGGTGCGTCTTATAGGGCGAAAAATACGGTACAGGTAATCTAAAAGCACTGTGCTAAGGAGAAAACTATCGCCACATAAAAAATGTTGCAACATTGTCTATGTATATTTTTTCAAAGTAGGAGAATTCATTTATTAAAAACTTTATATCAACTGTGAGGATTATTATTTCTGTTAATAAAATTAGTCATCATAGTTTCTTACTGAAGGTATGCTCTAAAGAATAAAATTTTAAAACTATTTTTTTAGCCGATTATTTGGTCCGATTATGCCGATTATTAATAATCGGCAAATTGACCGATTATTTCCAATAAATCGGTGCGTCCCTAGTAAAAACATCAATGTTTCAACAAAAACATCGCAACACTAATTTAGATGCCTTGCGCACGCAATTTCGCTAAAATGTGAAATAATGAGGTCTTCTTTTATAACTATTTATTTGACGTGGGTTTGCACAGGGGTTTCTGTTATCAAGCGTTGACAAAAATAAATAAATAAATTGAGCAGCGGCGTTTTTTATTTGCAATAATAAATAAATATCAATTGAAAACTTTCTCCAAACTCCCAGAGAAAGTGCAAATTGTGGAAGTCTTGATTTGCTTATCGTGTTTACTGCCCTCCACATTTCGTAAGAATTCGATGTTTTTGAATCTTCCTCTGAGAGTCAACAGTGTTGAGCCGCACTTTACATACAATTGATTTTCTTTTAGATTTTCTCTCAAAAATACCGCTGTTGACGGAAAACAGGGGAATCAACCGATAGTCATAGGTAAGCAAATCTACCATAAATGTGCAGAGATCTTGAAAAAAAAAATATTATACGCATAACCGAAGTTAATTATAAATATGCAGACGAACAAAAGCGCCTTAAATTTACCAACACGGGAAGAGTGCAGGTAACGCTAGTTCATAATAAAATAGAACAATGAAAAGTGTATGCTTTTGCTTTACATCTATAGAGAGACAAAAGCTTAAATAAATAAATAGTTTTTGAAGAAATGTGTTATGTTTGTAAACATAAATAGATAGTTCGTTAAGATATGCCGTTTTAAATACGAATTGAATTTTTCAAAATAAGTGAGACGAAAAAAAAACTATCCTTCATACTAACCATTTTAGAGGAATATTTATTAAATTAGTCAACTATTATTAAAAGTTTTCGACTGTACTCTTCCTATTTGCCATTCAAATATGCTAAAATCTTCAGTGGCTATGTTACTTCGTAATTTTAAATTCCTTCATGTGTATTTAATTTCCACTTGTTATATTAAGCTTCAACAACTCAAGGTTTAAGAATTAATTAGAGTAGCGTGATACTTTTATTTTAAAATGAAAGCATTTAAACACAATGTTGATTACTTACGAGAATATTTTAAATGTTTCGTTGAAATAAAGGCCGATAAAATTTTCAAATGTTTTCTCTTATCATATGCTGGAAAATGCGATCCCAAATGTAGTGTAGAGAATAAGTTACTTATCTCCTCTGTGCTTTAAACGCTATAACGAAAGCTCTAGTTTTGTCGAATAAATTTTAATTATTTAATTAAGTATTTATTATTATTATTCTGTGCGTAGTAAGCTCCCCTTCTGAACTAGTTTTATTACGGTGCATCGATGAGATAAAAAATGAAAAGTCGAAAAGCAGACGGACGTGCCCCCCCCCCCCAAACATAGTCTTTGGAAGCTACTCCTTGTTGCCGTAGGACTGTGGCCTAACCTGTGAAAATAACGTGGAAAACTATACTTGCTGTTCAAAAGTATAGTTTCTTCAACCCATTTATACCCAAAAATTTTTTAACAGTTTTTTTTAAATTTTTATCTGCTTAAAACTCATACTTGGAATGATTTACATACATTTTAGACTTAAAATAGTTTGCCGTTGCCATATTTATTAAGTTATTTATCATCCTGTTTATGGGATATTTTGCAGATATGTGAGCAAAATACGACCTTACTTGACTTTACTTTTGCAAAGTAACATTACAGAAGGCATCTATGATCCATTTTTAAGCAAATTATGTTAAATTAGATTAGTTTTATGAAAAATAAGTTAGCAAAAAAAAACTTACTTTCTGTGGCTACCCATGCTAGATCGTTGCTGGACTGATTTGTCTAAAAACAGCTGTCAATAAATAAACTCTGATGTCCAAATAGTGGCTCTAACTAGTTTGCTCAAGAAGAAGGACTATTTAACTTGTGAAAAACAGTTTTAGTAAAATGATATACCTATTAAAGGTTTTTGTATGCAGTAATAATAACTAACAAGCATCCCGTTTTTAGGCTACTGGGCATAAGTGGGTAATTTCAAGTTTCATCCGTAGAAATGATCGCTCCAGGTTTCGGAACTTCTAAACTGGTTAAAAAGATAAGCTAAAATATAATGCAAAACTAAAAAAATTCTGACTCATGAAGTAAGCAACTATAAATCATAGATATTTCAAAAAGAGAAAAAAGCATATTTCAAGAAATTTATATCACGATATTTCAAAACTTTCAGTTCCTGATACTGCAATGTATTTATGTTAAAAGCTAAAGCAGGTTGGCAACAACCAGACAAATCAAACCACCTAACATTATATTCGACACATTTAACTAAAATGTACTTAGAGGTTGTTGGTAATAAAATGTTGAGGACTGAGTCAATTAATACTTAGCAGATACTTTGATTTATCAGAAAAAAAACTTTTTTTCTGCTTTAACAGCAAATTTAGAAACAATTGATTAATGAATCGCCATCTCTCCACCGTATCTTGTAAGCATTCCTAACATGATAACACAAATTGGCTCTTAACGGTGCCTAATAAATGAAAGTGTGTTAATATATCATTAGCTTCAAATTAATAGTCACTGGAATGTGAATTACGTACGCTCATTGAAGTTGTAAGGGTATAATAGGGCCCTCGCAAGTACGTTTACTAGCTGCGTTACCAGCTATTGTCCAATTACATATGTGTTCAGCTGTAATGGACGTCCTAATATTTTAATTATATGGATAAGTTATGTTTCGATATAAAACATTTGTACTATTGGTAATATTTTAAATGTTTAATTGCATTTTTACCATTGTGGGTCCTCTTAGTTAGGATTTTTTTGGAAAAATGTAGAGATGCACCGATAAGCAAATCGGCCGATTACCGATTACCGATTAATCGGCTGTTGATAATCTGCCGATTAATCGGTCAAGCCGATTAATGATCAGGATGATTTTTTTAATACTACCAATTTCACCATTACTGCTTTTTTCTTTCGTTTACAATTGTGATTTTAGAAATTGTAATCTATTTATGAGAGAAAATATATATTATTTATTAATTTTTCCATTTTCCAAATTTCTCAAAAATAATTTTAGAATTTTATCCTATTTCCTAAAACAAATTTCCATATGATTGTCAATAATATTATATTAACACATTGTTAACTATGTTACTAGACATAAAAATTAAAAAAAAAGGGGGGGAGGGAGGTTTGTGGTGAGCAAATTCTCTAATTTAGGAGTGCATTTAATTGAAATAATTCAATAATAGTAGCTATTTAATTCAAGACTTTTATTCTTTGTGAAAATTAGAGGTTATCTAAAAGCACCGAGATTAATTTAAAAGCACTAAAATTTTGCCGATTATGGCCGATTAATTGGTACTGCCGAATTATCGGTGCAACCCTGAAAAATGTTTAACGGGTCACAAACAATAGGAATATTAATTTGAAAACAAAAGCTGATGAATTCCTTTTGTTTTATAGTATGCAGTTTTCCAAATTCACATTTTGTTTTTGTTTTGTTCTTTTGTATTTAAAGCACCCAAGTACTGTTATATTTAAAAACAAAAATAACAATAAATAAAAATAAAAAAATAAAAATTATGCATGAAAATTGCTCAGCTGAATGGAATAACGCGTTATACTGTTTTACTTCTGCAATGATGCAAAAAAAAATTCTTGTGTTCCAACATTAGTCCAACTTTTATTCAGTTATTTCAATGATTTGAGCACACACCTTAGTTACATTAACTTATTTTTTTTAATCTCCCATCTAGTTGCATTTTTCTGCTTTCATCAGAAAAACAAGATAGGGTTTTTAATTACTGGGTTGTAGAAATACTTTTTTTTTACCATTTAACAATATGATAATTGACATTTTACAATCCGAAATTCTTTTATGCTTTCTTTTCCGTTTTTTAATACTCTTGATGTTCTTTTTTCCAAAAACATTTTTTTTCCAGTGATAGACACTTATTTTTCGGGAAAAAATATGTCCCTATTATTATTCAAATATTAATGCAAAAAGCAATTTACGAATGAAAAAAAAAACCGTTTATTGACGAAGAAAGTTATTATGCTAATGATTAACATATTCTCTTAATTTTTATGTAATTAAGTAATTTTTTGTTTATAATAATTAGAGAATTTATTGTAATAAATAATCACAATAAACATAATCATAAACATAAGAAGCTTGAAAGTTTGTTTTTGTTTTTAACCAAAAATTGCTTTGTAAAATATGGTTAACGAGAATGATTTGAACCATAGAAAAACTATGAAGCAATACATTACAGCCCCTAACCCAGAGTTAAGGCAGAAACACATGTAATATATCTCAAGATCGTTTATGTCATCCAGAGACTGCGGTTTTGTCCTCTTTAGGATTCTTCAGTTTGGATTAGGCAGTAACCGAGCTGGAGTCAGGAATCGTCTTATAGAATCTAAGAGTGCCAAACGAACTGTTATTTAGAGGGTAACATTGGCACACCAGTCTGATCAATCAAAATAATGTTAATGGTTAATACAATGCTCCTTTCCCTTCCAAATAAGTATAATGGCTATGAAACTTTCAAAAACTGTAAAAAGGAGATCATTTTCAAGAAGTGGGACGTGATGCGGAAAACGGTGGTTCTGAAGGTCATTTTACATACGAACCCGAGAGAATTGTGTTAGAAGCATTCTAAAAGTTTTTTTGTGCACAACTGAAAACACTCAAAATGGACCAAAACTTGACTACTATACTTGCTTTAAGCACCATCTTTTTATTCAAACAGAGGTTGAAAATTTGCTAGTACATTAGAATAGATAAATTTCTTTAGAAAAAAGGAGTGTCCTGATCTGCAGGGAGAAAAAAAAATACTGTAGGTTTGTGAACCACCCTACTATACATGAGCCGTAATAGTACAGTGACTAAAATTGGAATAAAGCATCATCATAGGAGTCTGCTAGAGGTTATCACGAAGTGGCATTGTAAACTCTGCGACGGGTGACGGTATTTATAAATGTTACTCTGTGGTTGCCCCACAAATTTGCGTTACATTCGCACCTTTAAGATGGCACAAATTGACCGGTTGCAATTTATTGTTGCTGAGACGTCGCAGTGACGTCACTGTTGGGATACATCCACATGACCATCGTGATTGGAAAAGACGTCCCTGTAATTTTGCAATGACGTGTACCATCGCAGAAGTTTCTTTAATTTATATCATTTTGCTACGTTCTACTTTTTCTAAAACATATATGCTTCTCTTTAAAAAATAATCACTCAATCTAACATATTCAAAAACCCGCAATTTATGTATTGTTTTGCTAAAATTATTATTTATAAATAAATGGTAGTAAAAAGATTGAAACGATATTGCATCTAATAAAAAAATTCGGATTTTGGTTGAGCTTTCTTTATAGCAACCAATTTCAGATCATAAAATACTTCTAAAACTAAAAGTTTTAGGGGAAAGCTGATTTTTTTAATAATACTAAGTAGCCAAAACATTTCCATAAAAAGCCCAGTTATAATTGAGTTTTCACCTAAGCTGCTGAAAACAGTGTTGCTAATTATAAGACAGTGTACTTTATTTTCTTCGATGCCCTTAAAAATTAATCTATTTATGAATTAAGTATTTATTTTTTAGGATATTCTCTTTGGTCATTTGTTTTTTATTTTTTCTAACAGAATATTTTTAAAAAGCGAAATTTAAAAGGAATAAGTGCCTGCATAAATTCACTTGGAAAGCCTCAAATAACTGAAATGTACATTACGTTAAAAACATCGCAATCTTAAAATGAAATTACGTTTTATTGGCTTATGATCACTTCGCATGAGGGAAACTTAGAAAAGGAATCGCGATTTTAATTTCTGTTAGCATTGAATGGATGTGTCAATATCAAAGAATGGATAAAATATTTACCAAATTCTTGCTTACAAATTACTACTTTCCCCAATTCAGTTTTAACAATAGCAAGAAAAGATTAAACTTATCGATTTTCCTCAAGAGTGGATTGTTATTCAATAATAATGTGCCTCGTGCTTGATGAGAAAAAGCTCGATGGTGAAAAATAAATGAAGTATAAGGCACGTCAGAAGTAGCAATTTTAAGAAAGTTTCTATACACTTTAAAATTGATTTTTACCCCGGCTTGTTAATCTATCCAAGATGATAAATTTGTTACAGAGAAAATTGGTGTGTATTTTATTACTTGTGCAACAAAAAAGTGCATTCATCAGGGTCATTGCAGATTGGACATTCTTATTTTGTGGATTCAATTGAAAGTGAAATAAATTTAGTTGGTTTAGAATTGACTAATGTAACCACAAAAGAAGGTAGAGGGATTTTATTACAGATCTTATTTTGCATTTAACTATAGAGGTGGCTAACCTTTTAGGGATGCTTGGCACTTTCTGATGAAAAATGTTAAGCTGCCATCAGGAACGTCATTTAGGGGGTCAGGGGGAGGGGAAATTACCCCCCCCCCGGCTTTGAAAAATCAATTTGTTAACATATAAGTGGGCGTGGTTTTTGCTGTTTCAGGATGAAATTGCATTGTGTTTGCCCCCTTTCCCCCTCCCCCCATGGAAAAACTTGAAATGACTGGCCTTGCTATCATTTTCGATTTTTTTCGCTGAGAAATATAAAAAGTTCGAACATGATTTTTTGCGGCTGCTTATGCGATTTTTTTTTTTTTTTCAAAAAGCATTTTTTTTTTTTAAGAAGGACTTTAATGACTTGGTCCTGTACTGAACCGGCAGATGCTTATTCTTATGAGTCAAAGATGTTTTCCAAAAAATCTTTTAGAGTCAATGTTTTCATTTTCTAAGTAAATAAAAATGCAATAGAACAGCTGTCTTTGACCAACTCCATTAGTATTTGATAATGTACTAAAACAACCTCTTTGTATAAGCAGGGAGTGCAACGTTCGGAACAGATATCAAAACAGTCTACTTCTGAGGTTAACAGGTTGGCTACTGGGCCACGAATAGGATTAGATATTTTGATAAATTGCACGGTAACATCGCTTCTAGTTAGAGAAAACTGACTCATAAAGTTTGAATTGCACCGAACGAGACATTTTTAAATTGAGCTTGCAATAATGAAATCACTAATTCATTAAGAAATCGTTTGTAACAATATGGCTTCATGTTCATTTTGTACTTTTCTTAGCATATTAAAACGCGAACAAATAAGTTTGTGACACTCTGATTAAAAAGATTAATTTATATATACACGTCTTTGATTGCACTGAACTCTTTGATTAATGTGGAAAGATTGTTGAAAACGGGGCTGCATGTTAGTTTCTAATCATTTGCAGACTAAGAGCATTCCCGATGACCGGCAATGTTTCTTTCATGAAGCACCACTATCGGCGAAGGCCACTGCCACGAAAATTTTGGCTCCCAGTTTCCCCACTAGATAGATACACCTGGGCCTCATCGAAGTGAAACTGCAACAAGAATTAAATTTTGCCTAGATATCACTAGATAGACACCGCCGTCGATTTTCAGCATCTTGAAAACCGATAGAAACCAGATTTGATTCTGCGCCTTTGCTAAAAGGCGCAGTACACTACAGTACAGTACAACTACACCATTCGGTAAAGTTGTGAGCTTCAGGATCAAATGGTTTTAAAACAAAAAAAACGTATGCCTAGAGATTTGATTTGAAGCTTTGTTTGCTAGTACCGTCAACCACAGCGCAAGTACATCTTTTCGTGTTTTAAAACAGGAAGTCCAGTTTTAATGACATGTGGATTCGAATATGCAAAGATGATTACAGTTATGTCTTATTAAATTTATGTAACACTTTTTGATCTTTTGACAATCATTCAGCAAACTAGTTTTTATAGCAATAATAGTTAAGTTAAAAATATTAGCTTTGATAATTATTTCATTAATGATTATCATCGATGCTCATTCTAAAGCGCTCTTTTATCCGGAATTTTCGGTTTACAGTAGGAGATCAGGTCTCTAACAATTCGTCGGTTCCACTGTATTGCAAAACTTTTTTCATACCATTAGAGTAAGTACGCCATTAAGTTTAAAAATAAGACAAAGTACCTGTTAATGCTCTAAAATATATTGCCCAAAATTAACTACATTGTTTCGGTACAAAATTAATGACTGAGTCTTAAAATCATTAAGATCAAAGGAGTCGCAACAATATTTCAACACCAATCGAAATTTATATCGGTAACCCTTATAATATTTTAATCACAGACTTCATTTCGTAAGGGATGATATTCCATTCTCGCGTCAAAATTACTCAAGAAAGCACCTTACTCAACGAATGATGAAAATGATAGGTTCGAATGGTAGCCTTTTAAATTTCGTTTAGCTGTAACGCAGCTGCTACGTCATTTGTCAGCGCTCGGGTCTAGGATTATTAAAATCTTGTTACTTATGCTCCAGGAGTTTTAATACTTAACAAATATATTCTCTATGTATGGGATTTAGGAGTTCTTAATTGGCAAATACTGACCTTAAGTTTTATTACTTACACCATAAAACAATGGTAAATTTAATACGAATGAATGAGGTTAATCCTATTATATGCGATAATATTTGAAGTTTTTGTGTAAATTATCTCAGTAGTGCAAAAGAGAAATTTAGAGTTAGCTAACATGATAGTTAAAGGGAACAGTGGGACAAATAGTATTACAAATAAAATGCACTTAGTAACGTTTATTTACTACTATCATTTGTCTTGGTAACGAGCGCTATTAATAGGATATTTAAATTTCGAATCACATCAATGCGTTTCGAAATCAAAAGTTCGGCAAGGCTTACTAAATTAAAAGAAAGGCCGTTTGACACACAGTTTTAGTGTTCTGCAAATAGAGGAATATCAGCTTAATGTTATATATTATATTCCTAACCTTTTTTTCGGTTACCACACTTGAACTTCCTTACCTTTTTTATCAAATTCCGTGATTTGTTCTTCATTTTAAAACTTATCGTGACAGCTATTGATAAGTATTAAACTCATTGTACAATTGGTTTTTCTTTATGTTCAAAACCCCTTTTTCTTGTTTTTTATTATACATTAAATTTATAAATATGAACCTAAAACTAAAATGTAGTGATGCGTTTGGGTAGAGCGTTGCGCCAGAAACGCGTGTTGTAGTGTTGCATTAAAATCAGAAAATAAAATTTTTTTTTTTTTTTTTTTTATGGCAATTTAGCTTGAATAGTATTTCTTAAAAGTGCTATTGTTCTTGTTTCCTAGCAAATTGGTCTGTATTGTAATATACTTTAAAATATACATTATTTGTATGAAGTTCATACGCACTGAATTGAAGTTAAAACTACAAAGATGAAAATCAAAAGCTGACTCGCGCAAAACATTCGCGCTTGAGAGCTGAAATTCAAGAATTCGATTTTTAACGGTTTTCTTGAAAAACAGGCAAAGTGAATTTTTATTTTTCACCGATTTAAAAGAAAACGAAACTAGTTTTATGATACGTCACCTCCGGGGGGCCCCTCTGTACCCATCATCTTAGATGACTTACCATTACAGGGACCAAAGATTTTCATCTTTGTAGTTTTAACTTCGATTCAGTGCGTATAAACTTCATGCAAATAATGTCTATTTTAAAGTATATTACAATACAGACCAATTTGCTCTCATATAACCAAGTTTTTAATTCTATTAGAATCGTTACAAAAATAGTAACTTATAAAAAAATTGCCCCTATCAGTAATAAATTTTGTACATTTAGATATTTCAGCTAAAGAAATTAAAAAAAAAGAAATAGAATAAAAGAAGTAGAGATAAAGTAAACATTTTTTTAGACAGTGGAAAAAAAACCCTGTTTTATAATATAATAGGACGATTTGCAGAGTGTCTTGAGATGGACTGACTATTTTTAAGAACATTTCAACAAGAAAACGGTTAAAGTTATGAAAATAATTTCTGCAGAAAACTCATCTTGCAGGGCATTAGTTTTTCCTCCCAGAATTCCTGATTTCAGTTTATAAGTGTTCCAATAGATGGCGATGAAGAGAGTAATCCCGTTAATCAAAGGAAATAATAGCAAATTACATCAAAAAGTTTCGAAATTTTGAATAAATAATATTGAATAATATTTTCTAGATGTTCATGGTTTGATGTAATAACATGTCGTAACCAGAGAAGGAACTTAGCCAGTATTTTATGCAAAGTAAAATCGCAAGAATGAGTTACAGATTCGTCACTGATAATTTCTCAACCGCGTAGTTCACCCCTGATTACATTGTAATCGGTGTGACTATTTTAAAAATATTCTAATATTGTTTCACTTATTTAAAAAATTTTAAATTTTAACTTGATTTTGAATCTTTTTTTCATTATTATTCACTGGTTTGTCGCTCTGCCATGTCATCTATTGGCACATAATCATAGATTCATATAAGCAGTCTCCCATTTAGGCAAGTTATTTCAAATCTTGATACTACCTACTGTGATCAAACCAAATATTTCACTTTCCTGTGTTGTTTTCCTTTGAAATGAGAAGATATTTTCAGTCAAAAATTCTGAGAGATGAACTCGTCCCAAGATTACATGAATATGTTTTTAATGACTGACTAAGGCATCTTTTCAAGTTAGCTCATTGTTTACTAATGTTCCTGCTGAGGAATCTGAAAAGGTTTTTCAGAACTTTATTTCATCTTCATAGAAACTGAAAAAAGTATTCATCTTATGCGTTTTTGTTTATAACAAAGACCTTCATTTTTGAAAGTAAATTACGTACCGTTAGATTTAACCATTCATTCTGCCGTTTTTATTCAAAGCCAATCGTAAGAAAATAAAAGAAAAAAAAACCGTACAACAGAGAGCATTAAGTGCCATTTCTGCAGGCGAATGGTAACAATTTATAAAGAAGAAAGAGATGTACAGATGGAAGAAAAACGGAACAATCCTTTTAAAACAAAAGTAAGAGACAAAAAGCAGCATTATAGCAAGACATTTCTAGCACAAAAAAAAGGTGCCGAAAGATCTGACAAAGTTTGGGGAGATAGAAATGAACGGAAAAGAGATTTGTGATGAATGTGATATCATTTTAATGAGTAACGTAGAAGATAAGGCTCAAAACAAACTGGATAAAATACATGTCCTAGGTAATTCTCTTTTAATCCTTATAAGAGTAGGACGATATAAGCTGCGATTAAGTTTAGAATGCTGAATTATTTTTATAAATATTAAAATCCTTAATGTTAATAAATATTAAGTTACGTTATATATTTGAACAAAAATTGTACTCCACTGCTTTTGCACAAAATAAATGAAACTAAAAACCATGGGTTCATACTAACTGAACAATGAATTTCAAAGAATAATTAATGGAGTATTTAGTAGTATTAAAAATAACTTTATTCTTTACATACTATTACTACTATTTTTCAATAACTAAGTAAAATGTTATCAGAAAAGTTTAACTAAGAGTGATTTAGTGCTTTTTAGGTCGCATCAGTTGTTAAAATTCAACAATAATCTACTATAGAACTCAAGCATGACTAGATGCTGGTGCTTTTACCATGTAACACATTATTCATTTTCTTGCATCAAAAAGCTTTTTCGAATATATTTCTGCATGCAGCAAAGTATGTTATTATAAGTAAGTAAAAGCATGCCACCAATATCTACTCCTAAACATCTAATAAAATATTACTAATTCTTCTATTCCACGTATTAATGCAGTAAGAAGAAAACGCCACGACACGTAATTTTCTTTATGCGGTTCAGCAATGTTTATCCAGTTTGTTTTCGTTTTGTTAATTATAAATAACTCCCCGTTTGGTGGAACTGTTATCCGTTTTTCTCCCAAATCGTAATTTGCTGTTTTGATCTGCGGTGGCTTTTTCTGGAACACGCTGTTTTTCTTCACTTTTATTTGTTCAATTCTTTAGCTTCATTATCGCCGGCCGCTTTCTGCAGCAGGAGCTCATTACAGCTCGCTCTTAGTCTTGGGGCTAATTAATGGTCCACTTCTCTCCGGCCGTAGTTTCCTACCACTAATCTTAGCTCCTTAAGGAATTAATAATGGGAAAAAGCGCAAGTGCCCGAACTATCAATATATTTAGGCGTTAACTGAAACTAGAGTTCAGCTGTAGTTTAAGTATAGAACATAATTTGGTTAGTAAATGAACATTAAGCATTTTATTTTCAGAAATACACTGTAAAAAATTAATGTTGTTTTTACAGTAAAATGCAGCTACTTTTATTGTAGTAAACTGTAAAAATAGCTAATTTTACAGTAATAAATTCTAAAATTTGTGATTTTACAATACTAAACTGTAAAATTGCTAATTTTACAGTAATAAACTGTAAAATTGCCATTTTTACAGTGCATTTTACAGTTTACTGTGCATTTTACAGTTTTAAAACTTTGCAGTAAGGAACTGTAAAACTTAGTTTTACAGTTTATAACTGTGCATTTTAGTTTCAAATTGGAACCTCGGTTGCCAGTATTATACTGTGAAAACAACAGTTAATTTTTTGCAATGTATATAATACTGCTAAAAATGGTAACTTTTGGTATATGGGCCCATAAAAATATTTTTATTCAGTTTAATTATTAAAAAAAAACTGAGAGAAATTTTATGTTTCTGCTCCAATTTTTTGGGGGGTTAAAGAAACAGTTGTGCAACAATCCATGAAATAACGTAACGTTTCAAACACTACGTTATCAATTGTGAGTTCATTTATTTAAATTTATTTATTACGTGTGATAAATGAAGGGACAAGTGAATAAAGGTAATATGTGAAGTTTTTTTTTATTTCTAGAAAAACCTTTCAAAAAAATTTTGTGTTATTTTTTAATGGATTTTTCTAACGGAGTGAGGGGGGGGAGGTAAAACGGAGTCATATTCTTAGTTAACAAATCTTAGTTTTCTAAAAAAATAACCTAAAGATTTTCGCATTTTTCTGCACATATCAATTGTTCCGTATCACATATATCGACTTGCCCCCCTTCAATTTTTTCTTACTCCATATTTTCTCTCTTATTGTACCTCTCTTATTGTAAATTTTTCTGCTTAGGGTTTAAACATACGTTCCATTTTGCAGTATATAACCCGGCATACATTCCGGTGAGTAGCTCGTCACGTCTCTGTAACGTCAGTGTTTCCAATAAACGGTTAAACTAATTGCAAACCATTGCAATATTCCCACCGTATATGGTTTTCAATTTTAATGGCTTCCATTCATAGTCATTATGATGTTTGACATTCCCTCAGATATGTTAACATGCTTGAAGTTTCAAGAATTGATGCACGCCTGGGACAATATACCGCGAGACATACAGAGATATGCACTATTTATCCATACGCACCTCAATTTAATCTGTCACACTGTAAAGCATTCATTGACGCTTCAGAACATCGTAGGATATGCATGTGAGATCAATGGCAGGACTCACTGTAGCGATTGTTACCTTTTATTATTGCCAATTTAGCAATTGAAAATATTTGTTTCACTTGAACCAGGTTGAAAAATGAAAGAAAACTTTTATTAAGTACCAATCTATTTATTTTCTTATATACCAACCCTTAATATTAATGTAATGTGCATGTTGCCGTTAAAATATGAAATCCGTTATTTATAGAATACCTACTTATTCCATGAAATAACTGGTCGTGTTCGTTACAGTGTAAAACTCTCTTGTATTTCCCAGTTTGACTAGTTATTTCATAGAATTACCATCTGCAACCAGTTAAAGTGTAAAATAATCTGTATCAAAGTTTAAGTACTGGTCAGGGATTTAAAAAATGTTCGTGTAAAACCAAGTGGGTCAAGAAAAAATGTTTTTGTTTTAGAAATAATGTTCTTTGTAATTCCAAGTGTCATTTTTGTAATCCCTATTGTAAGAAATGATTTTATGGTACGTTTCCATAAATACCATTTATACGCTGCATACATTAGATAAATTGCTTGTTTTTCATTTCAATTGTCAATCATTAGGTTATTTATAGAATACCTAATTATTTCATTTTATATAAATTGTTTAATTTGCACTTTAACTGTCTCTCATTAGTTAATTTCTAGAATATCTGGTTATTTCATAGAATAACTTGTTAAAGTGTTAAGTTATTAACATATTACCCACTTTAACGGACACGATCAGTTATTTCATGGAATAACTAGGTATTCTATGAAATAACTGCATTCTATATTTTAACGGTAACACGTATAATAATAAGACCTAATTGAAATAGTTTTCATGATTTATTTTCAAAGATATATCACGACCATAATGAAGCAATTAATTTTCAGGTATCAAAATAGATTCCTTTTAAAATAATAAAGCAGTTACATCATATATGTAAGACTAATTACTAAATTTCTGAAAGATTCCGCTTTTGAAACTAGCAAATTTCACTAGTAGGGGTTATGTTTCCTTTCCCGTGTTTCTCATGTCCTCTCGAAAACAATTAAATTCAATTCAATTCAATTCAATTTTATTTTAATCAAGGCAGTACAAACCATAAACAAAAAATAGACGTAGCATAAGACGAATACAACAATATAAAGAGCACAAATACAGACAAAAAAAAAACCGTCAAGTACATACATCGTAGCCAAAAGCCCTGATTAAGTAAATGGGAGTAAAGGCTGTAAAAAAAAAACAGCCTGACGAGCTCCCATCACTCAAAAAGGGGCAGCATTTAGGGCAAATTAACGAATAGGGAAATACAAAGTACTCATCTGAATTCATAAGAACATATATATGGAAAGTAAAAACAATAGAAAAAAACATATATATCTATAAAAAAACAATATAAACGAAGAAAAGAAAAACTCAAATTCAGAGCTACCGAAAAACATTGAGGATAAATTAGAGTTCACAAATTAGTTTACGTTTAAGTGGAGCTAAGTATAACATTTTTTAACCATTTTTTAAATAAATTTCTACTGTTTATGCATTTTAGGCTGTTTGGTAGAGAATTCCAGAATCTCGGTCCATAGGAATTAATCCCATTGAATAATAAATAAAATGTACTTACGAGGGGCAACAAGAAAGTAAGGTCTCCTATTTTTTTTAAATAGAAATGGCATTTATTTACTGAGTATGATACATCGTTTGAAAGGCCAGGATCTTGGCTATTTTTCAACATAATCGCCATTTTTTTCCAACACCTTCCTCATCCTCACGATGTACTTTTCTATGCCGGTATCGTACCACTTTCCTTCCGCTTCGCGCAGCCAGGTGTTGACCTCTTTTTGAACCTCCGCGTCCGACGCAAATTATTTCTCTCCGAGATGTTTTTTTAGGGCGAGGAACAAGTGGTAGTCACTTGGGGTCAGGTCGGGACTGTAGGCAGGGCCAAAGTGACCCTGGACCGACTCAGGAAATTTGGCTGGGAACTCATTGATCACCCTGCCTACAGTCCCGACCTGGCCCCAAGTGACTACCACTTGTTCCCCGCCCTAAAAAAGCATCTTAGAGGGAAAAAGTTTGCGTAGGATGCGGACGCGGAGGTTCAAAAAGAAGTCAACACCTGGCTGCGCGAAGCGGACGGAAAGTGGTACGATACCGGCATAGAAAAGTACATCGCGCAGATGCGGAAGGTGTTGGAAACAAATGGCGATTGTGTTGAAAAATAGCCAAGATCCTGGCCTTTCAAACGATGTATCATACTTAGTAAATAAATGTCATTTTGTATTTTTAAAAAAATAGGAGACCTTACTTTCTTGTTATCCCATTCTAAATGCGCTCTTAACCCTTATCTAGTTTATCTTAATATGAAGTTGGCAATCATAGTCGGGATTAATTTAATCTTAGTTCTTGTTAATAAAGTATTTTCAAATGTTATGGCCATACTTCTGTTAACTTTTTGGTAGAGTAAAATTGTAATTTTTCTTCCTGCTCAACGATGCAGGTAGGCTAAAAATACTCCTTCAGTTTTATCTGTTACAAAACCCTGCAAACGTAGCCCGAGATGTTCATTTATTATCTGAAGTACGTGAAAGGAGCTTAAAAGCAAAGATTAAGGGCGAAAGGCGAAACCTATTGAAGAAGATTCAATGTAAAATCACGGTTGGTGCTCTCGAGAACCGCTTTCTCCTAATTACGGAGAATGTGAGCACCAAGGCCAAAGACTAAAAGCTATAAAGACCAAATGGCTCGTAAAATGGTGCTAGAAGAAAGTGAAGTGTTTTCTATCAAGATACAAAATCTCACGTCACAAAACCGACATCAGCGGTTCTCAAAAAAACAGAAAGGGAAAGAAATACAGTAACCCCGCGTTGTATTGCGCTTTTTAGAAGACAACAAAAAAGTGCGATGTATCCAAAAACGATACATAACCGAACTCATAAAAATAGTGATTCAATTCACGTACAAATTAGTGCTATGTATAAGTTAAAAAAGATTAGTTTATAATCATATTAGGTTAAATTTCTTCATAAAAGCAATAACAAAAATATTAATCTGCCGGTTTTCTTATTAAATTAATAAAAAAGCATTTTCATTATTTTTTGTTGGGATACGAATCGAAAGTTACAGCTTCTTCTGCGATGAACTAAGTGAGTTAAAAGTATACCAGTTTTAACCCATTTATGCCCAGTAGCCTAAAAACGGGACGCTTGTTAGTTACTGCATACAAAAACCTGTAATGGGTATATCATTTTACTAAGGCGGTTTTTCACAAGTTAAATAGTCCTTCTTCTTGAGAAAACCAGTTAGAGCCACTTTTTGGACATCAGAGTTTATTTATTAACAGCTATTTTCAGACAAACCAGTCAAGCAAAGATCCAGCATGAGTAGCGACAGAAAGTAAGTTTTTTTGCGAACTTATTTTTCATAAAATTAAACTATTTTAAAATGATTTGCTTAAAATTGATCAGAGATGCCTTCTGTAATGTTACTTTGCAAAAGTAAAGTCAAGTAAGGTCGTATTTAACGCACATATCTGTCCAGTGTCCCATGAACAGGACGCTAAATAACTTCATAAATATGGCAACGGCGATCTATTTTACGCCTAAAATGTAAGTAAACCATTCCAAGTAAGAGTTTTAAGCAGATAAAAATTGAAAAAAATTGCTAAAAAAAACTTGAGCATAAATAGGTTTATTGATTGAGAAACGAAGAAAATATATTTTTTTAGAATCATAAGGGCCTAGTTCCACATCAGCAGAAAACCGACCGAAACAGAAGAAGGAAGAAACCGAAATCACGAGTACTTCCTATTTTAGGAAAAAAGGAAGTACTTAGATTTTTGGTTTCTGCCTTCGGTTTCGGCCGATTTTCTGCTGATGTGGAGCCCGGCCTTAACTCGTTTTTCTTCTTTCTCCTTCTTTTGTGTGTGTGTCAAATGAAAGCAATTTTTCTAAAATGTAATTTTTCGGGAGACAAAGTAAAACCGTGATATCCGCTAATAACACCGTCATAAAGGAAAACCGTCCACAAATGAGAGATATGACGAGGTTAACTATCTCAAAACCATGCTTTGTTGAATAAGTGAAGACTGAAGATTATTAGAAGTGGTAATTTTAACGAAGGAGAATGCAATGTGAAGAGCATATTTGACAATATAATGAGATGTAAGGAAAATTTAAAAAGGTGTGCCATGCTGTATTTATTTATTTTTGTTTGCCAGGAAATACTAATGTTTATGGAAAAATAAGCATAAAAGTACGAAAATAAAACATGTTATCGAAAACTATTTTATTTTAACTTGTTTGCGTGTTCGATTCTGCAGAAAGTAATTAAAAATATAAAATCTCTTGAAGAAAAAAAAACACATTTTGCCCAATTTTCAATAATTATTGCTTTTTTTTAAACGATTCGATTGCATGGAATGCTTTTTAACTGCATATTTCAATAATAATAATAATTATTATTATTATTATCACTATAATCATATTAAGGGTAATAATAATAAGTTCTAAAAGTTAAAAATCTGTTGACTTAGTGAAAGTACTTTACTTGTATGAGTTTCTAATCAGAAAACACGTTTTTCATTTTTTTAATTGCAATATTTTAAAATTAGGTTTGCGTGCCAAGAGCAGGGCATACTTTTGGAAATCAGCTTTAGAACCCCCAGTTCTAGCAAAATACCCTTCGAAAATAATGTTGCAAATGTTTTAAATATGTGCTTTTCTTTCTTATAAATTAACTTTTGGTGTTATTTCTAAAAAAGAAAGAAAGAATGTGTGCATCAAAAAAATCAGATGTTTTTTCCACTCGTGACAGTTCTGTAGTTTATTCCAAAAGTTTATTTAAAAACTGTAATAGCCAAAGAAATCACAGAAACATGTGTAATTTCTTTGGACCTCGAGGGGGAGTTGCTTATTTTACATTTAGAAATGAAACGTAGGACGGTCACGTATGAAACAAAATGTCTGTTTTTTCGTGGAATTGTCTCAATCACGAATTTTTTTGTTAGAAATATGTCAGAACATTATTTAAGAATCTTAGCCTGCTGTATTCGTATTTAACGAAACATCGAAATTAAACTTAGCTGCTTGCATGGTTATCCATTGGTTTAAAATAGGTAATAATATTGGTTTATGAAAAAAGAAAATTAAATCTTACAAATTACCAAGTGCGTTACTCCAACGTAAAGCAAAATCAATGCAACTCCTTGTTTTGTTTAAACTAAAAACTGCACTAGCAATTATTTTTTAACATTAAAAACCAAAAACAAAATTATATTCTCACCTGCATAAAAAGTGTATACAATTCCAAAGCAAGCATTTTAAAGGTTTTAATTAAAACTTCTTTTATTTTCTTCATATTCGTTGATTAAAACTATTATGCATAAACTAATTAATTAAAATTATTTATTAAGTTATACAAAAATTTTGAGTTACATAAATTTAACTTTGTTTCATACATTTTTCAGTAGATTCGAGCAGTCTTGCAAATTTAATTTGCGACATCAAAAGCAAACATAATTCTGAACGTTTTTTTTAATAGTTTTTTTTTTCTTTTTTTTTTTTTTTAATAGTTTGAGGAAGTATGAAAAAAAAAATCTCTAAACAAACAATTTTTTTAACAAAAATATAATATTGCACGCTTTAAGTCGCAATATTTTAAGCAGTATAATTTGCACAACTCCATTTTGGTAATTACCTTTATTTTTATTTTTTAGAACTTATTTGGGCTCTATATAGATGCTTTTGTTATGCTTTTACAACAACTTAAATTGGATTGCTGAAGGACTTTATTTTAAATGTATGATGTCAAAAAATGATATTATGCATTTTTTAAATCATGAAAATCATCTTTCGATTGCTCTCTCGTATGTGTCAAACATATTTACGACAAACAAAGAAATGGATTTATGACTCAATTATAAAGATTAGAAACTTGGTTTGAGCTAAAAACGCAGGAGTGGATATTTTTGAATCCTTGTGTTTTAACTTTTATTTGTGCTCTTGTTTTTCCTTTTTATTAAGCTATGTTATACTTTATTTCAATGATGACTGACTTAAAACGTAATTTTCCAATCTTACACAATATATATTTTACTCCAAATAATAGTACTTTATAGCAGTACATTTTTATGTTGTGTGAGTTCCTTTTTTATATAAATAAAATAAATCAACTGTGATTTTCTATTTGCTAAAATATCCTATCAATATCTAACTTTATAAATTCTTTAGAACACCTTCAAATTTGAGGAACTTTGAAATTTGTCAAATATTACTCATCTTGAATGATGAAAACATCCATTTAAAATGACAAACAATGATTCAAAAGATTAAAGAAAGTGATTAAAAATAATTATTGGGTTTTTTTCCCCAGCACGATGCTCATAAACGTGCTTTCTCTCCGAAAACAAATAATCCTTTAATTAGCCGTTTATTTTCGAAAATGCATTAACCCTAATAGTAATGTAATTGCTTTTCAAAACATGAGATTGTTAATTATCTTCGTTTCAAATAATATAATGGAAAAAAATCAAACAAAGTGCAGTGAATCAGGATATATTAAAGAATATTGTATTATAGCCTATTAGATGTAACTAGTTTAATGAAACGTAATATGAATAAAATATTTTCTAAATGATGTAAAAATGTGTACGAATATATATTAAATGACGCAAGATTTTTTTCCTGCGTAAACTATTAGAAACTTCAACCAAAAAGAACGGATGAATGAGATGTTTAACAGAAACTCTTTTTTTTTTTTAATTCCTATACAGAATTTTTCTCCGAAATAAAATTTACTAAAAATAAGCAATATTCTTATTTTTTTCTCTTTTTTAGTTCCTTTTACGTAGTAAAAGAAGTATTGTGATCACGAAAAAAAAATGTCACTCAATTTTCGGCCGAAATATTGATTTTTCTCACCTCTGAATGAATGTTGAGTAATTTTTTTCGACCCGTCAGTACGTGTATATGTACCTACAAACATATAAACAGCAGAAATGTCCTTTTCTGCAATCTCCGAGTCGCTTACGACGAGTTTTCTCGTGACGTCTGTATGTACGTATATAGTCTGTATGTACGTGCACATATGTACACTGCTCGACATTGAAAATGCAACACCAAGAAGGAGTGGTCAGAAATTCATGCAAATTTTACCGTAGACGCACGTCACTGAGTTATGCAAATGATATGAAATGCGCAGCTCTCCGACGCACGTGAAGTAAGATATAAGAGAATGAAGTTGAAAAGTGGGCTATGTTCATGTTGGTTTTTCTGCCAGACTAATTATCGGAGAAATTTGGTTTTTGTCTCGAAGGATACGTGTGATAGGAGGAAATGCCACGCCGTCCTCAACGAAGACACTTCCAGCATATAGACGACTTTACAAGGGGTATGGTGATCGGACTGAGAAGTGGAGGTTGGTCCATACGTCAAATTGCAGCTGATACCCACATGGATGCAAGCACTGTGCATCGGCTGTGTCGGAGATGGTTGGAAAGAGGAAATGTAGCCACATTGAGGGGTGCAGGTGCAGCCAGAGTGACGTCAGACCGCTTGAATCGACGGATTCACCGACAAGCTGTGGCGGACCCGCAAGTCACTTGTACGTCGATTCTGCAGCACGTGCAAGGTACCCTGGATGTTCCTGTGTCGACCAGAACCATTTCCCGTCGACTGGTTGCACGTGGCCTGCAATCACGGCGCCCGCTAAGAAGACTGCCATTGACCTCACAGCACTGACTCCAACGTTTGGAATGGTGCCGGACCAGAGCGACGTGGATGGCAGAATGGCAAACCGTAGTGTTCTCAGATGAATCCCGCTTCTGTTTGTCCAGCGATAGTCATCGCATACGTGTGTGGCGTCGACGTGGAGAAAGATCGAATCCGGCAGTAACTGTGGAACGCCCCACAGCGCGACAACGTGGCATAATGGTTTGGGGCGCTATTGCATACAATTCCGTATCACCTCTAGTTCGTATTCGGGGCACTATGACAGCCCAACGATATGTAGATAATGTACTGCGGCCGGTGGCAATCCCCTACCTTTAGGGTCTGCCAAATGCAATTTTTCAACAGGATAACGCCCGGCCTCACAGTGCTCGAATCAGCCAACATGCTCTACGAGGTGTACAGATGCTTTCCTGGCCACCATACTCTCCTGACTTGTCACCAATCTAACATGTGTGGGACGTGATTGGACGCTGTTTGCAGAACCTGTCACTGCCTCGTTCAGAGGACGAACTGTGGCAAATGGTTGAAAGGGAATGGAGTGCCATCCCTCAGGACACCATCCGCAGGCTTATTGACTCCATGCCTAGACGTGTTTCTTCGTGCATCGCTGTCCGCGGTCGGTCCTACTTCTTACTGAGCCGACGCCGTCCTCGCTCTAAATTTTGCTTATTTATTTTGAAATAAATATCACTTATTGTTCCATGCTGTCTCTGTCTTCTTACCAAATTTCATCAATTTCTGACCACTCCTTCTTGGTGTTGCATTTTCAATGTCGAGCAGTGTATATCAAACATGTATGTAGCTCACAAAACTCAAAAACGGCATGAAGAAGATTATCGTTTATCACGCAGGCTCTGAGGGGGGTCTAGTTGTGCACCACCCCTTTTGAATGCATTCGAATGCTCCCAAGGGTGCTTTTACCCTTTTTTTGGAGTAAATATGTTAATTTTAATGCATACTTAAGTGACGTTATGATTTTGCGATCACTTGGCTATACATCGTCAGCCTTTTGGTAGGCAAGTGCTTGCCTTCAATTTGGCGACAAATTTGGTGAAAAAAGTGATATTTTCGAATTTGGGTTCAATTTGGCTCAGCTGGTGATATTTTGAGAAGAATCCACTAAATCAGTTTAAAATATACGATATTTAAAAGATAAATCCTTGTAAAACTTTTTTGCATTGATTCGTCACAAATTAGGTGCGTAAAGGTTTGGTATAAATAATTTTTAAATCTTGCTCACTCTAAGGCACAGCGTTAACACTTAAGGCATTTATTATGAAATTTAAACGTAAAAGGAAGTAGTGTAGAGGCCACAAAATATTCTTTCATAAAACAACTAATATTTTTAATACTTGCGGTTGTAAATATAGCAGAATAAATTATTAATTCAAAAGTTCTAGCAAAAATTAAAAATTCTAATTTTTAAAGCTACGTTTTTAGGCTGATCTTTGTCTTTACACAGCAGGAAATGAAGCTAATTTCAGGAATACTCTGAGAGAAATTCGCAGATTACGTAACTTCGATAAAGCGTAGCTAATAAAATACAGATGAAGTAAAATTTATTAACGATTTATTTAATAACGATTGAAAATGCAAAAATAATGCTGAAAAACAAATCTTGAACACTAGGGTGGAGCGAAAAAAATGAATTTTTGATTTTCGTAAACCGGTACCTTTCATTTACTGTGAATGAGGATAAGTAACAATTCTGTAAAATATTTCACTTTTGCGACGTAATCTTTAGTCTGCGCATTTGACCTAAAGTTTTGAAATTTTTAATTTTTTTTAGATTTTTCAAATTCTTTTAAAAAATATTGCAAACGATGAAACTAGTGGCGGGTGGTTATTAAATGGAAGAAAAAGGTTTGAAATAGACAAGGAATTTTTTTAAACCATTTTAGAATATGATTTCAGTTAGTGCATTACGCTCAAAGTTCATCAAATTTCCTAAAATTTCTGATATTTTCAACATTTTTTAACTCAGTATTTCTTCTCAATATTCGCTTGAAGTGTCTTCAAACATGTTTTTATTCATTTTGTTATTACTTTGAACCCAGCAACTCTTCGCTAGCTCGTGTGGAACTACCCAGGACTCACCACGAGAAGGTGACCGCACTTCTAGTCCTACACGTGAACCCTTCCTTCCAACCAAGGCGAGCACGCATTTACATTTCTTAGATACATCTTTCACAGTTAAATTGTTCCTTTGTGTCGTAAATTGATCAAATATTTGTGTCAGATATCCTGGTTTTCACTAAACTTTTTCTTTTCCTGTGATTATATACCAATTTTGATGAGCTTGTGATCTATTTGATAGCTCTTTCAACTGATTGAGTCTTGAATGCCAGTTTAAAAAAAACGCATTCAGAAATTATATTTAAATTCTCAGCTTCCATAATCTTTGTAAATATTGTGTTAAATTACCCATAAAAGGTGGCTTTGCAATTTTCACATCATGACAAGAAATCATATCGATGTATACTGACTTTTAATTTATGTATGTAATGTATAAAAATAGATTTTTAATGCTAAAATGAAATAGTGCTGAGTCTTAAATTGATAATTCATTGTTAATCGTAATCTTTGTTGGAAACTACTCCTATTTAAATGTGTTACATTTTATCAATTTGTATGCTTAAAGTCTTATCTTTTTTACTCTATCTATTCATAATTGAAAGAAAATGGCCATTTTGAGACAAAAGATTTGAACTTTGAGCTTTTTGGATTTTTTTTAAATTTCAAAACCCCCGCCTATGTGAATTCTAATGCATCAAGGAACCTCTGTGCCAAGTTTGTTGAAAATCCGACGAGAACTATGAATTTGTATAAGGAACAAACGATAACAGCTTATGTCTTGGGTGCAAAGTATACATTGTTTCGAATAGATGTGAATACAATTTTCTGCTTTTTCCCGGATAGATTATCTTTATAATCTCACACAAATTCATAGCTAAATTAGTACCGTTTGCACTTCATTCTAAAAGCGCAAGGACACTTTTACCGCGAACGTTATGAACTCTTTTAAAAATTATAGTCTAAAGATTATGTTAACTGTAGTCACCATCTGGCTTGGGAAAGCTTTCTTGGACTTCTGTTTCATATTTTTTTGGATATCTTTCCAGTCAAAATTACCTTGCTCATCTCATGAAGTTACTGTTGCTCAGTACTTGAATCATTTTTATTGTAAAAATCTATCTGATCAATGACAAATTCTACAGGTTCATATTGAACTGATTTGAAAGTATAACATGTTGTTTAGCTTCGTCCAACAGACCCAAAAACCACTTTGGTCCACTGGTAGGTCCATCTAGCTTTTGAAAAAAATGCAGCAAATTAAGTTCATTCAAATGTAATTGGCAAATGTCCCATTACAGAGGTCTACCAAGTTTTTCTTCCAGTTTCCGTATTACACCTTTGTATTTTCCTGTCTCTGTAGTGCATCCATCAAAACCAATGCAAACAATATCCTACTCAAAGAAACAATTTATTGTTCCTGACTTGTCTAAGAAATGTAAATGTATGCTCTCATTGGTTGGAAGCAAGGGGAGCTCGGGTGGCACTCAAAGAGCGGCCACTTCCTCGTGGTGAGTCCTGTGTAATTTCAATGAGCAAGCAAAGAGTTGAGTAGTTCAAAAAAACAACAAATTGATTAAGTAAATGTTTCGAAGGCACTTTAAGTAAATATTGAGAGGAAATATTGAATTATAAAGTTTCTGCTCAATATTGAAAATATCGAAAATTTCTGAAAATTTGATGAACTTTGGGCCTAATGCGCAGACTGAAATCATAATCTAAAATGGTTTTAAAAAATTTCTTATACATTTCAAACCTTTTTCTTCCATTTAAAGACCACCCGTCACTAGTTTTATCATTTGTAATATTTTTTAAAAAAATTTGAAAAATCTAAAAAAAATCAAAAATTTCAAAACTTTAGGCCAAATGCGCAGACTAAAGATTACATCGCAAAAGTGAAATATTACACAGAATTGATACTTATCCTCATTCACAGTAAATGAAAGGTACCCGTTTACGAAAATCAAAAATTCATTTTTTTCGCTCCACCCTATTGAACACTGCTCAATTGTTTCCCATTTTTTACAGAGAGAATTCCGGATTGTCCACCGTTCGGACCATCTGTGGGTCGTTTCACACTTTTTTTTTATTTTGCCCTTTTTGCTTCCTTTTACATAGTAAAGGAAGTATTGTGATCGCGAAAAAAAAAATCACTCAAATTTGAGTCTAAATTTTGAGTTTGCTCACCCCCGAATTAATGTTCAGTAGTTTTTTCGACCTGTCAGCACGTGCATATGTACCTACCAACATATAAGCAGCCGAAAAATCCTTTTCAATCACCCCCGAGTTAATTACGACGAGTTTTCTCGTGACGTCTGTATGTACGTATGTGCGGATGTATGTGCGTATGTGTCTCGCATAACTCAAAAACTATATGCCTTAGAAACTTCTAGCTTGGTATATAGGCTCTGAGGATGGTCTAGTTGTGCACCTCCCCTTGTGGTTGCATTCGAATGTTCCCAAGGGGGTGTTTTACCCCTTTTTTGGAGTAAATCAGTGTTAATTTCAATGCAGACTCAAGTGATATGAATTGGAGCGACCACTTGGCGATATGTCGCCAAGCTTTTTGTCGCCAAGTGTTTGACGCCAACTTGGCGACAGATCGCCAAGTTGGCGACAAATTTGGCGAAAAAATTATTTTTTGAATTTGGGTTCAACTTGGCGCTATTGGCGATATTTTGCGAAAAATTCACTGAATGATATTAAAATCAGCAATATTTAGAAAATTAACCATTGTAAAATATTTTTTGCATTGTTTCGTGGTAGATTAGGGAAGCAAATATTTGAATTGTTACCTTGCTCACTCCAAGCACTTTTTTTTAACACTTAAGGCAACTACTAAGAAATTAACACGTAAAAGGAAGTAGTGTGGGGTCCATACCAGATTTTTTCCAAGGTGATTATTCACTGAAGGTAGAAAAATGCAACGATTTCGTTTTTGCGAGTGCATAATCCACTTTTAGAAATGTCTATTTCCTTCATCTACATCCCTTCCCACGATATAAAAATTCCAAATTCACCGAAACTGACTAGTGGGAACCTGATCAGTACACCTACATTCCTTATGGGGATTAGTCCAATTGTTGTTCAATAAAATTTGACTTTATCTCCCCTTCACGATGTTTGACGCAAGCTAACTTATTCCAGGAAACGAAGCCCTAGAGTTCCAGGCGTATTCCAGGAAAATAAGCGGTAGCATTCTGCTTCGAAATGACGTCATCGAATCCCTTAAATTCGCTTGGAAAATTTCTATGAATTAACTGTTCTTTTGAGGGAGAGAAAAAAAAACAACTTACTGACTTTTTTTTGTAAAAAATAAAGATATGTAGGGGAATGTGGGGCAAAGTGAAATGGTAAAATATTTTCACAATTTGCAGAATCGCCTATCAAGGGATATTTACGAATATATGACGCTAAATTTTACCGCTTTCATCCGTCTCCTAATTGCTGCCTTTAAACTTCATTAACGGAGCATCGAAATTTTACTCCTCAATCTAAGTACTGTTGAAAAGATTTCGAAAAAACAAATGTAAAGACAGATGTTTTTATGATGGATATTCAGAAGATAGCAATTAAAAAAAAAGAACTAATGTAACGTTTTTACAAGTATATAATTTAGTTGTTATTATTATTTTTTAAAATTTTATCATGTCAGTTTTTTAGCATTTCTTTCAGTAAATTAATACATTTTTCCGTTATAGTTTTTTATCATTTTTATTTCACGCCATGTCGTGCCCGATGAGGACTACTGCTTGCAAACTTTTTTAGAAAGAAATATGCTTTTGTGATTTTATTTCTTAACCATCAATTTTTGTTAATCACTAAAATTGTTTCCTGTTTTTTTTTTCCACTTTTACAATTGAAAAATCTTTGTTTTATGATATAAAAACGAAATAATCAAAAACCAAAGTATAAAAAGACAGAGTTCGGTTGAAACATTTTGTTTTTAATCCTAATGAAATCTGAATCTGTTTACAGATGATGCAAAGAATCGTGACCATTGTGTATCCAATTCTAATAAAAGACATTATTTAACTATGGGTATTAATTTTAATTTCGTCAACGGCTCTAAAAGTTTAGAAGCAGCTTGAAAATACTCTACCTCCACTGAGTTAATGCGCTTTATAAACTATATTTTACTAGTGTGCACTTAGTTAAATGTTCATTAAGTCACATTGCTAGCGAGCAATGCATAGTAAATAAGAAAG
Source organism: Uloborus plumipes (assembly GCA_038373865.1). NCBI lineage: Eukaryota > Metazoa > Arthropoda > Arachnida > Araneae > Uloboridae > Uloborus > Uloborus plumipes. The sequence continues at coordinate 66,847 of JAXGGA010006095.1, forward strand.
GATAAATACCAATGTTATTCAGTTCATTCAATGCTAAAGATGTCTTTAAAATACGCTATCATTAGTCTCTAGATGGACAGCATACTCTGCAGAGAAGTTCGGATGAGTTACGTCATAATTCATTAGGCTTTTCCAAAATACACAGCAGCTAAAACTGTATTTTCCTTTTTAATTTTTTAAAAGCATTTCCTGAAATATGCTTTAGCCAAACAAATAAATTTCTACTTCAGTTAATGATAGTACGGAACAAAAATTACGAAAACTCAAGAATAGAATAGAGGAAAAAACAACTTCATCCATAAAGGCAAATAGTAAATGTTCAGTACAAAACTCATATTACAATACGCTTCCCATTTTACTGGCAACTAATAGCAAATTTATTATCAAACATTTGGCAACCTACAAATAGAAGTAGTCCCTAGCCGTGCCGACGTCAACTGAGACCATTAAGGACGTTCAAGTGTGGAAGGGACGGGGGGGGGGCTGACTTTAATTACGCTGCAGGCATAGGCAGACCATCAACGATAAGGGTGATAAGGAGGAGCTTAGAGAGTTAGATGAAGCTGATCATATGCGGTATTAGTAGCGTAATAAGCACTTAATTTCCTGGGAACGCAGCGCCTGAACTTCTTTTCGTTTTCCATATTTTTTGCGGACTATACGGCATTTCAGATTATGTATGTTTGAGTAAAAATTCTGAAGAATAAACAGCTCCTACAAGTTTTCTTTTTCGCACATTGCAAAAAAGGAGCTGTTGTTTTTACAATATAATACTGGCAGCCAAGGTTTTAATTAAAAACTGAAATGAACAGCAATAAACTGTAAAACCAGCAATGTTACTGTTTCTTACTGTAAAGTTAGAAATTTTACAGTTTATTGCCGTAAAATTTAGCTGTATTATAGTGTAAAGACAGTAGTATAATACTGGCAAAACTGCAAAATGCACGGTAATAAACTGTAAAACTAGCAATTTTACCGTTTACTAAAGTAAAATTAGCAATCTTACAGTTTAGTACTGTAATGTTAGCAATTTTAGTGCATTACTGTAAAATTAGCAATTTTTACAGTTTATTACTGAAAAATTAACTGTAATATACTGTAAAAACAACCATCATTTTTTAATGTAGAAATTCAGTTATGATCTCATAAAACCACTTGTACACTTAGGTTTGTCAATAGCAATTTTAACACTTTTAGTGTTAAAGTAGCTATTTAAATGTTAAACTCCTTTAAACCTCAATAGCATTAGGGTCGCTTCAGCTTTTTACGCAATTGTTTAATGTTTAGTCAATGGAATAATGTTAAATGAAAAGAACTAATTTATAGGCTATAAAAAAGTTATGTGATATATTATTTATACTTCTAAATTTGAATTTAAAAAATTCTTTCTTTCTTTTTTTTATAAATTAGTAGCGTGAGGAAAAAGTAAACGTGATTCCAAATTGAGGCTTTTGGCTGCTTAGGTGAAGTCAACATTTAATGTTACAGTTCTTTAAGGATGTTTCTGCTTAATTCACGGTATTTCCACTTAAAATCAGCTCTAGACAGCTGACATTTAATTATTCCATGTGTCCAAACTATTCAATTGAATCCCATACCTTATCTATACGTAACAATTGCAGAATATTTCAAAAGATGTTTCGCAAGGAAGTGTGGCGCACAGTTAAATAGTTAAAATTGTTTATCTTTTACAAAACGTGAAAATTAGGGGGGAAATTGAAAATTACAGAACATGAAGAAAAAGGAATTCATTTTATGGTAAAACTTGATTTGAAACACTAGTATTCGTTTTTAGTAGTAACTTAGGTTCTTTAAAGAAAAGTGGATAATTTTCATTTTGTTTTTCCATGGTTCAAAGTGAAAAATAAAACACTTTTGTTATGAACTATTTTCTATAGGATTGTTAAAAAAAAGTTTTGGTCAAAAAAAGGAGAAAAAAAATAATTAGCGAGTGAATGAATAGATAATGAAGCAATAAATGAACAGATAAATAAATTCATTAGTTAATATATAACAAAATAAATGAGTGAATAAAAACGAAAATAGGCAAATAAAGGAATAAAAGTATAATTTATTTACTGAAAAAATGTAAGTGGATTACTTTCTAAAGAAATACATAAGTTATAGAATAATTAAAAGCGAACGAAGTTAACTATTTCACTTTACCTGACTTTCACTTAACACTTGACAATTTATACCAAGTATTAAAAATCAACATAAGATTAGAATATTAAATAAATAAATACTGCACCAAATGTTGGTAGGTCTCAGTTAATATATCACCTATTAACAACGAGAACTTGACTATAACATTTGTACTACATTATTTTTTTTTCTTTCTAATTTACAAAATATATTAGAATATGATTATTAATTTTTGAAAATTGCTTATATTATCATTTACTTTGATCTTCTGATGAAGCTTTTTCCTGAATGAAGCAGACTATGTATGCTACTACATAGTAAAAATATAACCTAATAGGTTACTTAAAATAGAGTAAATGTTTTAAAATTTTACTTTTCCCACATTCCTTACGTTTTTACATCAAATTTTGTATAGTCAACCTATTACTATAGTATTTTAGAAGACATATTCTTTTATTAATGCGTTAACTTTGAAAAATACAAATATATTCACAAACAGAACAATATTTGCTCTAAGCAAGGAAGACTCTAAAACATATGCCTACTTACCAGAGATTGCACTTTTTTAACTTTAGTTATTTGCAAACTGTAAATCATGTTCAGTGTGGAAAAATAAGCTTTTAGGAAGATTCAAAATGGTTTCTGTTTTTCTGTATTCTTACTTTCAACAATGCATATCGTTTTAATTTCAAATGCATTAAAATCGACTAAAATATAAGTTTACAAAACTAGAACTCCACTTCCGCAGCATGAATTAAGACCTTTTTCAGTATCTCATTCCTATTCACTTCTCTAATTAAATATCTTAATGGCAAGAATTAAATGTGCCAATCCGATGGGGCTCAGCCGCGACAGACACTTTCGCCGACTTAATAAAACTCGTAATTAAATTCGGGAAGTGATTTTAGTTTTATGATTAAATGGATTTTTTAAGTATCATTTTGTTGGATGCTTCAATTAAAAAAGCACTTTGTGACAATTAAATCTTTTAAATCTCATTTCCGTAGAGTTTTCAGGAAATATCTTTAATTAACCACTTAACTATTTTTCCCTTATATCGTACGGGTGCCGAAAAAAAAGAAGTTTTTGACTTGGCGTACCCTTCACAGGAAGTTGGGGTGGTTAATAATCTTTAAATTAGTTTTAAAAAACTGAAAAATACGCTTTTAGATGCTCTTATAATAATACATCAACATGTAGTAGAAATAATATAGTTTATACAATAATATAGTTTAACCGTTAGTATTAATAATAGCATTAAATTTATTACTTTTATATTTGCTTTATATTTTATTTACTTATATATTTTTTAAAGAACGCGAATTTCATCTGTATTCGGAGCTACATACAAACCCACAAGTGAAACTAATGAAAACGTATTAAAAAGGGAGGATTGTAGGGGTCATGACCCCCCTCCTCTGCTAAACCATGAATAATATTATCCATCTAGATTCTATTTGAATACTTAGGAATAAAACGTAAACAATTGCAGCAATAATTTTGATTCAACAATTATTTTTTAAATAAATAATTAAAACACTACCTCCTTTCATTGCTTATGAAATTAACTAAGCACCTTTATGCCATACAAGGTGACTCATTCCTGGTCAATTTGGTGCTTTTCATTCACACCCAAAAAGTCTCGAAAGTTTTAATTTCCTAAATCCATATATTCATTGGGGGGGGGGGCGTGACGTGAATATTGCAAGTGAATATTGAAAATCTGCATTGAATATATACTCTTTGCGCCCATCTTGGAAATATTTGAATTGTCGTGTCTGAGGATTCCCCCACCCTCATTAGAATGGTAGTCTGTATCATTCCTGTCTTAGAGTGTATTTTCTTACACCATTCCAGCGCTTAATATAATAATTTCGAAAAACATGCTTATTGTTCACAAATTGCGTTAAGAAAATGAAGACAGTTACGTGGTGAAATGCTTAACATAATGTGAGGCAAACAAAGCAAATTCTCTATGATGGTAAACATAACGATCCCTTCAAACAGTTCTAAATATCACTTTATAATATAAATTATAAACAATAGAAATTATTTTGAAAGTTATTCTTCAACAAACATTTATTAAAAACTTTATCAATTTTAGAAGTTGCAATGTACGTTGTTGTATAAAGTACTGCGCTGCGAGATTCTTTAAAAAATTCCAGAACTTGCATAATGAAATAATTTATTTTTCCGACAGAATTTGCTGAAGGAATTAAAGAAAAATCAGCAAATTATCATAAACAAAGAAAAGTAATAGCATACATTAACATAACTTTTTATTTCCCGTGATTAAAATATCACTTTAGTATTTTTTGTTGAGAAAGGAAGTAATTAGAGAAAATAAAAATTTGTGTACAGTGCTTAGTTTTTTGTTTTACCTTAAATTAGCTGAGCAGCTAATTAGCACAAGTTTGGAAATACGTAATTTGAAGCAGCAAATATTAAAGATTGTTTTGGGCGACGTTTTTTAACTTGTATGAAGCCTCGAAAAAATCCCTGTAATCAGTTACTGAAAAACTTTTTCGCGATTTTCTTTTCTTTCAGTTAATATGTACGACTTTTGCAAAGTGCCTACATGGAGGGGCTACTGCTACATTATCGAAATTTTAAATTTTAAATGTATTTTTCCTTTATTCTGGGTGAGTAGTCACGTTTTTAGGGGCTGGTGTGTAGAATTTAGGGGAAAGGTACATAGCGGAGGCGCGCTTGGGATAAACTATGGCTGCGACATCGATTACAAAACATCGTTGTTGGAAATTAAAGACATCGATGCATGGTATTGATACAGCGATCAAAAAACATCGATGTTTTTAATCATCGATGTTTCAAAACATCGATCCTTCTTTAGATATACACTGCTCGACATTGAAAATGCAACACCAAGAAGGAGTGCTCAGAAATTGATGAAATTTGGCAAGAAGACAGAGACAGCATGGAACAATAAGTGATATTTATTTCAAAATAAATAAGCAAAATTTAGAGCGAGGACGGCGTCGGCTCAATAAGAAGTAGGACCACCGCGGACAGCGATGCACGAAGAAACACGTCTAGGCATAGAGTCAATAAGCCTGCGGATGGTGTCCTGAGGGATGGCACTCCATTCCGTTTCAACCATTTGTCACAGTTCGTCCTCTGAACGAGGCAGTGACAGGTTCTGCAAACGGCGTCCATTCACGTCCCACACATATTCGATTGGTGACAAGTCAGGAGAGTATGGTGGCCAGGAAAGCATCTGTACACCTCGTAGAGCATGTTGGCTGATTCGAGCACTGTGAGGCCGGGCGTTATCCTGTTGAAAAATTGCATTTGGCAGACCCTGAAGGTAGGGGATTGCCACCGGCCGCAGTACATTATCTACATATCGTTGGGCCGTCATAGTGCCCCGAATACGAACTAGAGGTGATACGGAATTGTATGCAATAGCGCCCCAAACCATTATGCCACGTTGTCGCGCTGTGGGGCGTTCCACAGTTACTGCCGTCCTCGATCTTTCTCCA
>JAXGGA010006096.1:0-72449 GCA_038373865.1 Uloborus plumipes
GTTACTCGAGGGATCTTTGACGTGGCTGTGTGGTAATGCACCATTTTACCTCTATTTAACTGAATAAATTCTCTACTAATTTATGATTTAGAAAGATGTTTATTACAAATAGTTTTTCTTATTTGCTTTTTTGATGCTCAAAGAGTTATAAAAACTGAAAAAAGGGAGAGAGCCAGTGTGATGGGAAAAAGTGAAAACAGGTCTGCTACACTCACCAACAGAGCCACATTGATCAGGTTCAAATATGTTGCACTGGGTTCCTGGACTACTAAGGGTTTTATAGAAATAAGGGTTAGTGATAAGAGAGATAAAGAATGTGGGATGATTTTATTTATTTATTTTTGCCGTTGAATTCGTTTATTTGTATTGGTTTGTAGTGACGTTTTTTTTTTTATTTTTTAAATTTAATCCCCTTCCTTATCAGATCCATGGAAATAAAATAAATTTTAGAATAAGGAGAAATGCTGCCATGGTGCTTTTTTTAGTCAAATTTTCATCCCTTTTTAAAATAGAAATTGTCAAAGGGGCTAGGAGCAAGTCGTAGCTCTTCACGTTGAACAGTACAGTGGTTGATTGTGAAAAAGTTCTGTTTTCAAATCTTAACATCAAATTAGGACTGAAACTGAAAAAGAAGCCTGGAACTCATTCAAGGATGTAGTACAAAAGTTTTTGGGACGTAACAAAGACTCAGGCTATAAAAACATTGTTAAGAGGATGTTGGCTGCCATCAAAGTTCAGCACTGTAACATGAGTTTAAAAGTCCATTTTCTACATTCACATGTAGATTATTTTTCCAAAAACCCTGGTGGATTTAGTGAGGAAAAGGATGAGACATTTCATCAAGATGTGAAAGACATAGAGAGATGATACCAAGGAAAGTGGGACTTAAATATGATGTCAGACTACTGCTGGATGCTCAAGCGGGAAACATCGAGCTCCAACCAGCGAAAGCGCACCATTAGGAGCAACAATGAGAAGAAAAAACGGTTTTACTGTAAAAAGGAGTAAACACTAAACGTGATCGACTTTTTAAAATGTGTTGTAATGAGTAAAAAAAAATTGTAAAGCTTTTTTTTTTCAATAAATATATGACTTTCTTTATAACTTTTATTTTTCGACTTTAACAATTAAGTCCGCACGTATTGCAAAAAATCTGTACGTGCTAGAAAAAAAATGAAGCTCATATTCGGATTCAGCACACCGAAAAACATTAAATTAGTCAAAACAACCCATGCATATGTTCAAAAAAATTTTTTTGCAGATCTGTGTTATTTGCATCTTGAAAATAAACCGACTGGAGCCACGTTTAAACGTGCGCCTTTGGGAATATAAGAGATCACTACAGTACTCTATCGGTTTATGTCCTTATAGGATGAACTGCACATTTTAGACGAATACCGTATTATGGGTCTCACAATAAAAATAGCGTACTAGTAATAGAAAAGAAAGATGTTTTGCTTAATAAAAACTAATTTCGGGTAATTTTGTAATACTTTCGTTGAAAAAAACATATGCCAGAATTGAAATGTCTCATTACCTTTGTATCTCAAAAAAAAAAAAAAATCCCTCAAATGCTTGGCATAATATATCCCTTGCTTGAGCAATTGAATATTGTTATCATGTATAAAGGTGGTACAAACTTTGCCGAATCTGCTACAGTAAATCATTCAAAAGTTGCTCGGTAGGATCCTGTCTGATAAATGCTTTTCATTGTTTAACTGGTGGGTTGAAGGAACATTTGGGCTGATCAATCACTGCACTAGAAATGTGGGTGCTTACAATGGAGCTTTCACTCTACTATGAACATGACCCAGAAGCGAAGCAACGAGATATTTTTGATTTAAAATGGCTCTGCACGTAGCATCATACATAAGTATGTTTCGGGATATCATATCAAAGGAGGACCGGAAAGTAATGTCATTTTCTTTTCAAACAAATCAATTATTTAAAGTTTTGTTAAAATCAACAATGTAATTGTTCTCGTTATGAAAGGCTTTTTGCCATCGAAAAGTACATTTTAAAATCCTTTAAAAATGCAACAAAATGAGTTTAAGGAAAAATATCTTAAAATGGCATTTTGGATGCAAGTGAAATTTTCAAGCTTTTTTCGTATATAGATAGCAATAAAGAGAAATCAGGTGGTGCAATGTCAGGAGAGTATTATGGGTAAAGTAGTTGAATATCCCTTCCTTCTGATCGATAAAGCTCTTTATATAACACAGAAAATTGAAAATTTGACTTCGATCCAAGATGCCATTTCAAGATATTTTGCTCCAAAAGTCAAACAATATCTTTACTCTTTAAAAGAAAGATAATTTAATGTTCATAAGAACTGAAATTATGTTTAGATTGTTTGTAGATTTAGGTTTTTATATGTTATTTTCCCTTAATGCTTCCTTAAACTACGTAAATAAGGAATTATTTCATTTTACTTAAATTTGCAATAAAATAACAATTCGCTTAGTGCCCGTTTTCTGAAATATTACGGTTAAGAACCTTTTAATTCCTGATGTTAAATGGGCGAATACTTCGCGCAGGTCAGCTAGTAATGTATATCAGAAATTTGTAAGTGAATTTATTGCAAATCATTTGTATTTTTTGTAATGTAGCTATAATCTGAAGGATAAATTACACTGGTGAGCAGTGGTTTTGGTGCCTAGGTTTCTTGAGGTGATTTCATATTAATTTGAAGCCCTGAATTCAAATATAGCATTACTTTTTTCCCCCGAAGATTGAGCTTTAAAGATACAGCGTTTTAGTGAACCATGCAGTACAGTATCAGCATAAATAAAACGAAGAATTTATACGTGTGTATGTTTCCGATACAAATCCAGTTTACGTCGGATCTGGAATAAACTTAGCAGGGAGGTACTTGGGCACCCGGGAAGAACGTTGGGGGTTTTCGAACGCCAAAAAAGTATGAAACCGTTCGAATTTTAAATTAAGGACTCAAAAATGGCTATTTCTAATAGAAATACTGATAGGATCTTCTCGATTTTGGTCTCATTTAAAAGCTCACAAAAAATACCTTTCAGTAGAGGTCTGAAGGTTTTGAAAACTCCTCAGCGCTAACTTTGCCCAGAAAATGATATGGGCATTTTTAAATTTGGAAATATCCATTTTAAACTGGATTAATTAATATCATCTGCACGAGCGTAAATGAAATTAAGTAAAGTGAAAGAAATTATTGATGAGAAAAAGGTGTTGCCCATTTTTTTTTTTTTTTTTTTTTTTTTTTTTTTGAGCATAAACAAATAAAATTCTTGCTTTTGCTGTAATCTTTTCCTGCAGAGGGGGACAAAACTTTTTTGGCGATGGATTAATTTTTCGTATTACGGACCTGGCGATCTAATCGGGACTTTCAGATACGCTTCACTTGACAAAACTTTTATTCTCAAGGTGGATAACGCGCAAAAGCCGGGTCACACAGCTAGTTTTGAATCAAATTCATGGATTAAGCAAACAAACAAAACACTGATTTTTTTTCTTTTTCATCTACGTCTCAACTGGAATCACATTGGGTCAAGTTGATACACTTCAAAAAAAAAAAAAAAGAAAGAAAGAAAGAAATATCTTTTAGTATTAAAAAAATTGGTTAAAGGTTTTGAAATCATTATTTCATTAGACAAAAATAATAGCATTAAAATTAAATCCTATTTTGTTACGTAATATTAGGCCAAAAATTCAGAAAAATCAGAGTGCAATATCACTACACCTAGTCTCCCCAATAAAAAAAGGAAATACTAAGAATTCAGTTTTTCTTCCTAGCGAAAAAAAAGAGCTCCTAATAAATGATTTTTTTTTTGAGTGCTAAATGGTTTTCCAGTTTAGTCACCCACCGCTGCAGAGGGAAACTATCAGGTGTGTGCTAAAATGATATCAGCTTATCCCGTGGAAGAGAAAAGCCATGCAATTTCTATTTGGTAAATGGACCGAACATCATGCATTACTTGAAGTTGAAATAGCACGCTGTTCTGCGGTTTCACCTCAGTTGTTTTGCTATGATGCTTAGGCTCTCATTTATAAGAAACGAAAAGAAGGTTCTTAAAACGACCACTAAATAGACGGGCGGAGAGGTTTTGCATTCATTTTGAATTCAAGTGGGATTTGTGCGTTTAATATATTTCCTACTTTATCCGCTGAAGATTTTTACTGTTTTATTATTTTCTGTTCTGCACTTGTGTTTTCTCATACAATATTTTTTTTTTACTGCAAGATCAGATGAATGCAGATGTTGTAGTTCAAGAAAATGTACATGCATGAGAAAAATGAATAATTTATCTGAAGCAGTTAGCGGTAGTTCCAAACGAAACCTCCAAAACAACTCTGTACCTCAGAACCAGACTAACGTAAGTCCATTTTCGTAATTTTTCGGTAGAGGGGAAAAACGATTGTCGAATACATCGTCTTTCCCCTCTACTGAAAAATGACGAAAATGGACTTACGTTAGTCTGGTTCTGAGGTACAGAACTAAGCAGTAAGCAATTACACCCACAGCTCGATTATGACATCCTGAGACTGCAGTTTCGTCCTTATTGTGGACTCCTCCGTCCTCAGCAATAAGTTACCAGACGGGCAATAGCTTATTGCATATTACCCATAGGGCCTTCAATTTACGAGTTGAGCTATACCATAGCTTGCGGACGCTTGCTGGTAAGATAAATACATATTATCTACCAGTTTGAAGGCTATCTTGGCTCCAATACGAGGATTTCTGCCTCCAGCTCGATTATTGGCTATTCCTGACTGAAGAGTCCACAATAAGGACGAAACTACAGTCTCAGGATGTCATAATCGAGCTGTGGGTGTAATTGCTTCAGTTCTGCCTTAGCCCTGGCTTATGGGTGGTTACTTCTTGCAAACTAAGCAGCATCTTTTAAGTAATGCTCCTCTCCACCTAAGAGAATTTCCAAATTCTTTTAGATATGATTTTTCATAAAATACATGTCAATTACTATATCAGCAGTTATTGTCCTTTCATATTCATTTATATGTTTCACAAAAAATCAATAGGAGTCATTCGCTATTTTATGAGAATATTGGCAAAATGCAAAACAAAATGAAGAAAAATAGAAAAAAAACGGAAAGAAAGAAAATCTGCCAATGAATACTTGTACGCTTATTCGAATATGGTACAAATGGTGGATTAGTTAGCTTATCTTCGTCGGAACACTTATAACTGCTGTGGATATTTTTCTGAAATATCCACAGCTATTAAGCAAATTAAAATGCTTTAAACACAACGGTTAGTAAGTACGCATCTTTCAATGCGATTATACACTGAGGTAAAACTCTGAGCTCTAGCACCTTGCAAGCAAAGTGCAACTTTAGAGATTAAATGTGAGATCTGGGGTGGATTTTTCAAAAACTAAGTATCAAAATCAGCTTTAGGCAATATTTGGTGGCTTAAGTGGGGTCCCAAGTAGCACAAAAAACATTTAAACGTTTTTAATCCGTTGTCACAACGTTAATAATCATTTTACAACCTTTAAAAAACGAAGTGTGCCACTTGGGGTATGACCCCATGACTTCATCCCCCCCGGCAACTCTGAATCAGCACCAAAGCTTGGACATTGTCTCATCTACAACTATAAGTCTACTAAGAGTTTGCTAAATGTCTGACCAAAGCTTCCGACCGGTTTTAGCATTTAACAGAATAAAGTTGAGTGAGGGGTTTGTCAGAAAGAGAAGGGTTGTAGTACCCTATATTAGGGCTCAAAGTTAATGTGGAATACATAAAAATCAAATTCTATGTTAAAAATAAGTAATATCAAAAGTTTTTTTTTTCTTCTTCAATTGATAAATTAAAATTTTGCGAGAATTATTTATTTGTCCAAAGAAACAAATTGAGTGGGCGTCGCATGAGCAAACTATAATTACGAAAATAAGGATCACCCTTATCTATAATATAAATTAGGGACGTGCCGGATAGTAAACAATGCAGATTTGCGTATACGGATACGAGTCATTCATGTCTAGATCCACGGCTACGGATACGGAACTCAACTTTTTTACCCAATATAATTCCGGTTTAACTGCAAAATTTGTGACGGAAGCTATTTCCATGGGATCAATTTCCATGGTCTGATGAGGGACCAACATATTTAAGAAAACTATCTACCACGAAAACGTCATCAAGAATATGATTTATTTGTGAAAAAAAAGATTTAAGAAGCATAGGGAAGAGTCGGTAGAAATGGGAGAGCTGGTGGAATGAAACAGAACTGCATTTATACGGGAAAAAAACTTCATTTCTAGCTTATTCAGTTGATGTTGAAGTAGGAGAATAACGCTGTTTTATTTACGAGCTAAGCTAGAAATTAATTTTATCATTTTGTTTTTGCAAAAATACAGCGTTAACATATTTCTCCTAGCTTGCCCCTACCGCCAAGATTATACGGCCAGAAACGTCTTTACAGTGAAAAGATAATTTATTCTCCTTTTTTCAAAGAACGCCTAGAAAAGTGAAAATAATCAATTTTATACAAAACTGAATTAAAATAATATTTAATGTTGTTTTACAGTTGTCTGTATACATATTTCAAATATGTAAAAAAATTAATAATGTAATACATTCGTTTCAGATTCTTTATATGTAAACCGGGTACTAATACAGATCTTCATTTTTCCTCAGATATACGCAGATACAGATATCCAGCATATCAATAATATATATATATAAAAAGCGTGTTCCAAGTCAACCTTCATGACCTCTAATTCCTCAACCGTTCGTCCTAGATGCATACTGCCAATTGCAAATTTTCTCGAAATGAGGTAGAGAGTTAAGATATTGAAAGTTTGAAGCGAAAAAATAATTCAGTCAAAAAATACGAAATCTAACTTTTATAGGGACTCCGGGTCCCCAAACTTATATTTAGGGAAAGAATTTCCAATGAAAAATAATACTAACACAAAAAAATGACATCTGTGCGATCAAAATTCGCAGAGATATTCGAGTTTTAAATGCGCAGGGCCCATAAACAAATTGACAAAAAGAAAATTTTCGCCTTGCCAGAGGAATAACGAGTTTTTAGATTAGGTATCATAATGAAGTTTGTTTCGTCCATGTCAGAAAACATTCGCTTCTCATTGTATTTAAAAATAAATACAGATGCTACAAGACTACAAAACATAACAAGACAAGGTAAATTATTATACAATTTTATACAAAGATATTAAACACACGAAATATGTAGAATCTAAGAAATAATATACATTGCGATAACATTGTCCGTAAAGCAACACCATTTCTACATACTGTTCCGTAGTGTACATCGTAACTTCAAGCCTTAACGAAATGCGTCTAGTTAAGCCGATTTTATTCTGCAGTGAAGGGATTACGTTATTTCAAGTAATCACTATACAGTCGGTAAATTTACATATTCGCGAATTCAGCAAGACATTTTCATTCTTTATTATTCAATTTTTTTCGTATTTTAATTCCCATGTTAAATAACTTTCACAGTTAAATATATTTTAGGAAAATAAAGAATATTTTGTTATTAAAGAACTCTGAATGGTGCGAATTTCGCGTGTATATGGCCCCCAAAATCACTTAAAATAACGCTAGTGCAAAGTGGTATAAGTCATAAAGTTTCATGTTTCATTTTTCCATGGATTTTGATCGCACAAATGTCATTTTTTTGTGTTGTATTATTTTTTCAATGTAGATTCTTTCCCTAAATATAAGTTTGGGGGCCCGGAGCTCCTGTAAAAAGTTAATTTTTTTATTTCTTAACCAAATATTTTTTCGCATCGAACTTTCCATATCTTAACTCTCCTCCTCATTTCGAGCAATTTTGCAAATGGAAGTATACATCTAGGACTAATGGTTGAGGAAATAGAGATCATGAAGGTTAACTTGGAACACCCTGTGTGTATATATATATATATATATATATATATATATATATATATATATATATGTTTTGTATGGTGATGAAATGATAAGAATAAATCAGTGAGAGAAACGATGAAACAATATATTTCAAAAGAAAAAAAGGATGATGTAGAAGTGATAGATCTTTCGTCTACTTCCTGGTGAAAAAAAAACTTAGATTTAGAGAATCTGTAGCCACATTGGATGGCCTAATCACAGAAAATGCGAGTCTAACAAAGAAACTGAAGAACGAGAAAAGTATGTGTAGGCGGTCTAAAAGAAGTAGCTGAAGTCTTGGAGCATTAGCCGAGAGGAGATGAGCAGGGAGAAAAGTAAATGTTTTCTTTAAGTTTCGATACTTCGAACTGAGTGCAAAGAGATAGTTTCCTTCACGTCGTTAATCAGTGGAAATTTAACTTGTTTTTATTGCTTTGTCCAGATTGGGTAAGAAAAGAGATGAGTTGACATTTCTTGGGATTTGTGTCTTTTTCTTTTATAAACTTTATAAGCAAAACTGTTGCACACTTTGTATTATTATGATCTAAATGAGATCTAAATGTCTCGCATCACATTACATACTTTTGATATGCTACTGCCATTACTACTATTTTACTTGTATATATATATATATATATATTATGGTGATTCAAAAAAACTTTTTTTTTTAATTTCTTTGATCTTACCCAGCAGTTTTTTTACATTAATCATAAATGTGATGTATGTGAAATTTTAGCTCAATTGAAAATATTTAGAGACCGCGCAACGCGATTGAATTCTGTTGAACATTAGCAATTTCGAGAGCTGAAGTATGTAACTTTATTACTCTAAATAATATTGTTCTTCATATAAAATGGAATAATTTAAAATGTTAGTTTACTCTACTAAGTAATTAATCTATGAAATAATGGCTCAAAGTGAGTCCCCCCCCCCCCCCGCTCCTAATCTGCATAATCTCTTACCTGAGTTTGGGTAGAAAAGGCAGCTGCAAGCTCGGACAATAGTTTCTGTTTTCTTTTCCGTTGTTTGAGGTGTATGAGTTTATTCGGCTAAAACACCTAGCATCCACTGTAGACAGGGCCCAATATAAGTGACCAAAAAGCCACTTTGGTAGTAACAGCTACAGTACAAAGTGTGGGTCAAAATGGGGTGCATTTGATAACGTCCATAAAAAGGTAAAGGCAAATTATTCGCTCTGAATCAGCAGTTAACTTAAAAAAATCGTTTAAATCTATGACTTCCTTTGATGGGCAAAACACTAATGCAAAATATATCTGGAAAAATGAAGGAGGATTGGTGGAATTCACACCAGTATTAATATCAGGACCACAAGCATTGATGATTAACTTCTGGGTACTCATAAGTTAGAGTCAGACATATAAATTGCTACGGCAAATGCTGCTGTAAGATAACCTGTTAGATGAATGGTAACTTTTACTGAACTCGTACGTGGTTTGTGTTTCGATACGACATGCAGTGCCGGTACTAAAGTTGGAGCATGTTTGAACTTGGAAAAAAAACCTAGGGAAGCAACTTTTATATTGTGCTTTCTTCATTATGTTTTAGACATTGTGCTTTCTGTCGTATTATAACCGAAGTCTATTTTAATCTTGGTCTCTCGGTATTTTAACCGATAAACCGAGAAATAGGTAGATATTGAGGTATTTGATTGTGTGAAATGTCAAATGCGATGTTCACGCAATTGCGTGGAGCCATACACTGCCATTGGATCTACAATACTGCTTTTTAAGCGGTTTCAGCAATCATAGTCAAGAATACAACATTCTAATTTTAAAGATGGAGTGAGAAACGATGAGGTGGAGGAGTTGGTAGCCAATTCAGAGCAATGTGCAACTAATAATGGAAGTTGCGCTAAGTCAACTTCTGATAATCCATGTAAAAGAAGTGTACAGGAAGATACTGGAGCTTAGTGTGATTTTCTTGAGAGGAGCACCTTCTTGTGGTGTATGTTTTCGTGTATCAGGAGTAATTCCCCATGTTATATGGAAGTTAAAGATTCTTCAAGCCGTGAATATTTTGCAACCAGTTTAAACTTGCAGACGGACAAAGAAAAGGTATTCGTAACATATGAATGTGAATTCCTTCACATTCTTATCGTTAATGAGAAAGAATATCTAAGAGCTAGGTTCACAGCAACCCATTTCTGTCCAAGCACTGAGAAATGATTTGGAACATTTACAGCGTCCTGATTCATAAAAAGAAGAAACTCAAAAAATATCAGCTGTTTGATCCTGAGCATTGCAAACTTCAAAATAGCTACCAACGAGGCTTTATACTGGATTGTAAAGGACAATACGGAGCGTGGCACGGCCCCTATTGAAGCATTTGTTAAGCATATCAGTAAAAACGAAAGAACAAAGACAGTGTCTTCTTCAAGTGATACAAGAACACCGAAAAAAGTTTCAAAGTTGCAAAAAAGTAACATTTAAAAGTATTGCAAGAATTAATGAGCGAGTTACTATATATTTAATGTATTTGACTTTCTTTTCGTATTTTTTCCGTATTTGATTAGTTTTCATATTTTTCTGTATTTTATTGGTTTTTAAATATATCATTTTGTAATTGCACGCTTTTTTCTTCAGATATAAAAAAGCAATAAAGTAACTTTATTACTATTCTTTGCATTCGCATTTGTGCCACTATCACGAAATTTGAAGTACTCCTAAATATAAATATAGTTTACTAAAATTTGGGCAAATAATTCAGTGTATATAAAGGTACTAAATAAGACGGTAAGACGAACAAAAATACAAAGGCTATTTTTTTCCATAGATATCATTAACGTTCACATTTTTGTCAATATCACGAAATTTGAAGGCGTTTGCGCGACCTCTAAATATTAATATATTTTTTCAAAATTTTGCACAAATAATCAGTGTATATAGTGGCACAAAATAAGAGGGTAAGACCGACAAAAATATATAGTTTATTTTTTTCCATACATTTCTGAATCACCCTAATATATATATATGTATATATATATATATATATATATATATATATATATATATATATATATATATATATATATATATATATATATATATATATATAAATATATAAGCAATGATGTAGCCTATCAAACTGCATTATACGTTTTTATAAGAAATGCATTTATATGTTTAAAAGTTGATTTTATTTTGAATAGAAAACGTCATACTAAAACCGTACCTGACTTGAAATCTCATTTGCAAATAGTGTGCAACAATCATTTAAATGAACCTCCTATTGAAGCACCAGGTAGAGCCAAAGTTCATATTTGACATTTTGACAAAGCAACGCTGTTGCACGCAAATCTGCGTGAAAAGAAAATGGAAAAGTATAGGAAACAAAATGATTTATCTGTCATGTCTTGCTAAAAGTGCTGAACATTGACGTGATAAAAGGAATTTAGAAAGTATTCTTCGTTCTTATAAGGATCAGACTTTCCGTCATTTCAAGCAAGAATTAAGCTTTTCGCGAAATTATAAAAATATTTGTTTTTTTTCTTTTATTAGAAACGAAAGAACTTTTTTCTGTATCAATTTTGCTATAAATTGGCGTAATTGGCGTAATTTTATGAAAGCCTTTATTTCCAATGCATTAAAAAAGCATCTAAATAGTTTTACTGTTAAAGGATTGCAGCCGCATTTAGTCTTTAAAATAAATCCCCTTAAGAAACGCGATCTAAATTATTATTTTTTTTCGTGAATCCTTATTAGAAATTAGACTAAAACTGCAATTGGGTCATTCCATATCAAATCGATCAAAACAGTCAGATTTTCTAACTGATCCTTTCTAATTTTTTTAAAATTTTATACGGAAATTGTCTTTGTGAAAATCAGTAAAAAAACCCAAGTTGTAAATTTAAAAGGTAAATATTCTTTGATTGAGGTCATTACAAAAAAATGAATTTTAGATGACTGTTCATTGTTTGAATTCATGTAACTTTTTTTCTAATTGCACAACAAACAAAAACTTGATGTCATTTTAAAGATTTTGATCAAAACTTTAAGGTGATATATTCAAAAACTTGGAAATGGTGATATATCCGAAAACTTGGAATTTGACACTTTGTTTCAAAAGCCCAAAATGCATATTTCTACACTTACTCAGGTTCTGCCTTGAAATTCATTTATTAATTTTACTGGCAGTCACCTTTTCAATCATTATTATTTATCTTTGCTAATGGAAACATTTAAAATGCAGATGAATGCAACCGTTTCTGGTTGACTGTTTGGACCTAATCGTTATCGCTTGTATGTTTTGGTACGTGTTATCACCTCATGTGTTTTTATATTGCAGTCGAACCTCGTTAAAGCGAACTCCAAGGGACTTTTAAACTAAGTTCGTCTTAACCGTAGTTCATCTTATCCGAAGACAAATACACTAAAAGCCATGGAGCGGGAATTTAAAATTTAGTTCAACTTAGATGTAATTCGTTTTAAGCGTATTTTAGTTAACGAGGTTCGACTGTATATCGATACATGTGTAATCTGGTGATGATGTGAAAACCTTCCTGATGAGTATTGAATGTAATGATTTCGAATCATATTGCGATGAATAGTGGAATATGCGTTCAACTATCGTTTCACAGGACAAAAGTTTGGCATTTATTTACCCTAACGCATTTCAAGTTGTCGTAAATAATATTAAAGCTAATAGTGCAAATAAGGTGAAAAATTGTATGCTTAACGTGCTTCAGAAATGGGAAAAAATGTTGTTTTGATGACAAAAAATGGTCAAAGAGCACCAAGGCGATATGTGCATTTAATTACAATGTAGGAAACAGTCTTAATTATTTTCTTAGTATTTAAAAGAAAGACTAAGAAGGAATTATTTTGAATTGTGTTCTCTACAATATTCACAAAGACGCATTAAATTAAGCTACATATTGTGTGTCTCATCAATATCATTAACATGTTTTTCAAAGCCTGTCATTGTTTTGATCAATTTGACAAACTCAATATTTGCTTCGCACTACGTCGTTGGACATTGAAATGTAAGAACTTATAGCATTTATTTTATTTTCCTTTCTATTTTTTCTTTATTCCACTTAGTTAACTAAGTTCCAAATCTAAATTTCACACCCAAATATTTTTTCCCGTTTCATCTTTTCGTATACTGGTAAAGAAATATATGTATGCGACTTTGAAGTAATACATATTGTGAAATTCTTGTTAGCAGTTAATGAAATCATGGAAAACTATAGAAGATATGAATTCAAACTATGTAACTAGTATTTTTTTTAATATTTTGGAAAAAATACTAAGCGGAAGAACATATGAAAAATTATTTCAAAAATGTATTATCCGACTGGTCATTTATTAACTTCTCATTGTTTCTGTTCAGATTACGAATACAAATCAGCTTTTTAAGGAATTGTCAGAACTTACTAGAAAAAAAAATAAAATATTTTCTTATTTACTTTCAATTTAGATTTTGCCTTATGTGAATAAAAACATCAAACGGTGTTGAAATGAAGGAAAAAAAAAACAATTGATTGCTATTAACTTTTAATTTTGAATATTAAACTCTTTTTTTCTCGTAAATCCTGTGTCTTTTAACTATGTCTCTGCATGCAAATGCCTGCAAACTGGCTCACGAAAATGAAACTTACAGGAAAAGTCATTAAGTTACAAAATAATATAATATCATTGATGTAGAAATTCATTTTTTTTGGCTTATATAAAAGTTACATTAAAGGAGAGATTTTTTTCCCATGTTTTAATGCTATGTTTTATTACTATCCTCACTATTAGTTTAAGATCAGCTGAATTAATTGAGTGACTTTAACATAATTTTCAGACGTATTGAAACAAATTGAAATAAAAATGATGTGGTAAAGATTAACCTGTGCACACATTTTTAAAGCACCGACTTTGACAAAAATGTAATTTTGAATGGTTTCATATCTCATTCTGAATAGAAAACCAATACAAATACAAGAAAAACAACTTGCAAAGTATTTCAGTTCTGGAAGATGCTTTATTCATTTTTAACTCGATGACTAAAAAACAATTCACTGTTCTAGACTATTTTGAACCTAAATGCCAGGGTTCTCAATTATGTTTGTTAAAATGATCTTAAAATGATATGTATAGTAATGTTTTTTTTTTCGTAAAATACAAACATTTTACCTTTGGACAGAGTCACCTTTACTGACTTTAACTTCTTTTTCTGCTTGATTTCTGATTTCTATGTTTTTTACGTATTTTCTTTTTTGTTTCTGACACACTCTCTCGAGAAGCATAAAATCAGGGTTCCACTGTGCTTCAATTAAACTGCAATCAAATGCAGATTAACCTTTTACTTGTTTTGCACTAAGTTGATTTAACCGCGAATTCAATTCAGCAAGTATCTCAGCTCCTACAATAAACACATAGCATTAAACCTTACAATTTAGCTCAAACTTTGGGTTCAAGAGACACATTTTGTAATGTCCTCCTGCATGCAAGGCTATTTTATTTGCAAAGAGACGCAGAAAATACATGAATATTCATCTCACATACTAGCTCAGAAAAAGAAAGTCTTTAATTTGCTTAACCTTCCCGTCTGTGACTATCATTGTGTGAAAACATAATTTCATACGCACTGACACCTTCGGAATAAGTGTTCATTAATGAAAGGTTGGAAGCTCACAAAGCAAGCACGTGTCACTCTCTCTCTTTCAACGCAAGTGTTCCCAAATGCCTGAATCTTTATTTCTAATGAATGCTGCAATGACTGTAACCTACTGGGAAAAAGATTAATTTTAGCCCTTTTCTCTATGATTCGTTCTAACTTCGGAGTTTCCTGTCTCATAACTTAGTATTTAATTAACGCTGTATTCCCAAGACCCAAAACATTTGGACAAAACGTTGCATTTTAATTCCGAATTATGAATTTGTGATGGAATGTTGGCTGGGTTCCAGGGTGGAAGGATGATGACTCTTTCTGTAGTCGTTCGGTTCATTCGAAGAACTTAATTGGAGTGACTGGATGGAAAAAAATCGCTGTTTGATTGCCCGATAGATTCAAGATCATGGTCATTGAACTGCTGCTTTCAATTTGTATCTTGCTTTCTTCATATCAAAAAAAAAAAAGCATGTTGATACGAATGACTTTGAAAATGTTTTTAAAATTTATCTAATAAGTTTTCTTTTTTGAGCAATGAACATGATGATCTGTCAACTTCAGTCGCCAATCGCGCAGACGTTCACTGCTTTATTCGGAAAGGATAATATGCGGATTTGCTTTTTTTTATGAGGAATTAGCTCTGAAAGTAAAAGTTGCGTGTCAAGTGACGCATTTTTATAAATTAGGCTAAACTAACAATAAATAAATTAAATTGAATTTCCTGCCAGCAAAAAGAGCAGTTTTATTACTCGTCAAGGTTGTTTTAGACCTATATATGTTCAAAATAGAAATAAATACCTTACATTGTGGCGTATTGAGTAGTAAGCTTAAAAATATTTCAAATTTCTTTGAAAAGTTTTTGATACGTTATTTTATCCTTCTAAATGAATCAAAAAGAAACATTTTAAGCGCTTGAGACTCTAATGTGTATTTTATGTTATAAAATAAAAGAAGTGAAATATTTTTACAATCTTGGATAGAAGTTGCATATTTTATATAATGAAATACCGTTAATAGCCTGAAAAATAAGACATCATTTGGAACACCACATTAATGTTTCAGAACATGTATGTCGAAGTATTGTACGTTAGGGTGGAGCGAAAAAAATGAATTTTTGATTTTCGTAAACGGGTACCTTTCATTTACTGTGAATGAGGATAAGTAACAATTCTGTAAAATATTACACTTTTGCGACGTCATCTTTAGTCTGCGCATTTGGCCTAAAGTTTTGAAATTTTTGATTTTTTTTAGATTTTTCATATTTGTTTAAAAAATATTGCAAATGATAAAACTAGTGACGGGTGGTTATTAAATGGAAGAAAAAGGTTTGAAATATACAAGGAATTTTTTAAAACCATTTTAGAATATGATTTCAGTTCGTGCATTACGCTCAAAGTTCGTCGAATTTCCCAAAATTTCTGAAATTTTCAACATTTTTTAACTCAGTATTTCCTCTCAATATTCACTTGAAGTGTCTTCAAACCTGTTTTTATTTGTTTTGTTATTATTTTAAACCCATAAACTCTTCGCTAGCTCGTGTGGAACTACCCAGGACTCACCACGAGGAAGTGACCGCACTTCTAGTCCTACACGTGAACCCTTCCTTCCAACCAATGCGAGAGCGCATTTACATTTCTTAGATACGTCTTTCACAGTTAAATTGTTCCTTGTGTCGTAAATTGATCAATTTTTTTTGTCAGATATCCTGGTTTTTACTAAACTTTTTCTTTTCCTGTGATTATATACCAATTTTGAAGAGCTTGTGACCTATTTGACAGCTCTTTCAACTGATTGAGTCTTGAATTTCAGTTTAAAAAGAGCGCATTCAGAAATCATATTTAAATTCTCAGCTTCCATAATCTTTGTAAATATTGTGTTGTTAAATTACCTGTAAAAGGTGGCTTTGTAATTTCCACATCATGAGAAGAAATCATATCGATGTATACTGACTTTTAATTTATGTATGTAATGTATAAAAATAGATTTTGATCTATTTTTGGGATCTGAAGCGTTCTCACTTGTTTGCTTGTTTGTTTTCTAGTCTTTTAAAACAAGTTTCTTTACATGCTTTCTCTTATGAACTAACTAGATTATTTCCCGGCGTTGCCCGGGTGCCTATTAATACAACATAGCTCTAAAAATATTTGAATGAATTCTATCCACATGGGAATATAAAAACTTTTTTCATGCTAAAATGAAATATTGTTGAGCCTTAAATTGATAAATCATTGTTAATCGTAATCTTTGTTGGAAAATACTTCAATTTAAATGTGTTACATTTTATCAAATTGTACGCTTAAAGTCTTATCTCTATTACTCTATCTATTCAAAATTGAAAGAAAATGGCCATTTTGAAACAAAAGATTTGAATTTTGAGCTTTTTGGATTTTTTTTTAATTTCTAAACCCCCGCCTATGTGAATTCTAATGCATCAAGGAA
Source organism: Uloborus plumipes (assembly GCA_038373865.1). NCBI lineage: Eukaryota > Metazoa > Arthropoda > Arachnida > Araneae > Uloboridae > Uloborus > Uloborus plumipes. Next base: position 16,934 of record JAXGGA010006096.1, read on the forward strand.
CCTCTGTGCCAAGTTTGTTGAAAATCCGACGAGAACTATGGATTTGTATAAGGAACAAACATACATACATCCATTTATATATATATATATATATATATATATATATATATATATATATATATATATATATATATATATATATATATATATATATATATATATATATATATATATATATATATATATAGATATCGATAACAGCATATTTCTTGGGTGCAAAGTATACATTGTTTTGAATAAATGTGAATACAATTTTCTGTTTTTTCCCGGAGAGACAATCTTTATAATCTCACACAAATTCATAGCTAAATCAGTACCGTCTGCACTTCATCCTAAAAAAGCATGGACACTTTTACCGCGAAAGTTATTAACTCTTTTAAAAATTATAATCTAAAGATTATGTTAACTGTAGTCAACATCTGGCTTGGGAAAGTTTTCTTGGACTTCTGTTTCATATTTTTTGGATATTTTTCCAGTCAAAATTACCTTGCTCATCTCATGAAGTTACTGTTGCTCAGTACTTGAATCATTTTTATTGTAAAAATCAATCTGATCAATGACAAATTCTATAGGTTCATATTGAACTGATTTGAAAGTATAACATGTTGTTTAGCTTCGTCCAACAGGCCCAAAAATCACTTTGATTCACTAGTAGGTCCATCTAGCTTTTGCAGAAAATGCAGCAAATTAAGTTCATTCAAATGTAATTGGCAAATGTCACATTACAGAGGTCTACCAAGCTTTTCTTCCAGTTTCCGTATTACACCTTTGTATTTTCCTGTCTTTGTAGTGCATCCATCAAAACCAATGCAAACAATATACTACTCAAAGAAACAATTTATTGTTCCTGACTTGTCTAAGAAATGTAAATGTGTGCTCTCATTGGTTGGAAGCAAGGGGAGCTCGGGTGGCACCCAAAGTGCTGACACTTCCTCGTGGTGAGTCCTGGGTAATTTCAACGAGCAAGCAAAGAGTTGAGTAGTTCAAAAAAACAACAAAATGATTAAGAAAATGTTTCGAAGGCACTTTAAGTAATTATTGAGAGGAAATATTGAATTATAAAGTTTATGCTCAATATTGAAGATATCGGAAATTTCTGAAAATTTGATGAACTTTGGGCCTGATGCGCAGACTGAAATCCTAATCTAAAATGGTTTTAAAAAAATTCTTGTATATTTCAAACCTTTTTCTTGCATTTAATAACCACCCATCACTAGTTTTATCATTTGCAATATTTTTTTAAAAAATTTGAAAAATCTAAAAAAAATCAAAAATTTCAAAACTTTAGACCAAATGCGCAGACTAAAGATTACGTCGCAAAAGTGAAATATTTTACAGAATTGTTACTTATCCTCATTCACAGTAAATGAAAGGTACCCGTTTACGAAAATCAAAAATTCATTTTTTTCGCTCCACCCTATTGTACGTAATGAATCGAATGCTGCAGCAGGAATTCAATAGGTAATATTTCAATAAACACTGAAATCTGTTTTTAAGCAGTCATTTTTGAGTAAGTATGTGTGTGTATGGTATATGAAAGTTTTATTTTAATTACAACATAACTGACAAAGGTACCAATATAATGAATGAATGGTAGTATCTGCAAGTAACGAAAGTAATTTTGAAAAAAAAAAAAAAAACCGTAAGAAAGTTTGCTTTCTGTCACACTCAGAAGGATAAATAGTTATGCGTCCTGAGCATTTTTGAATGGTAAACTATCTATCAATAAAGTATTTTTAAATGTTCGCATGTGTATCTTCTAAAGCTGATTCTGAAAGGTTTGGCGAGATTCCAAGTAGCTGTCAAGCCTCGTGTCTTGATTTACTTCGAAAAATCATATAATATAGTTGTCTCGTACGGATTTGAGCTGTTTTCTCAGTGAGATTCCTTTTTATGCGATCCTTATTGACTGCATACACTGCAAAAAATGATTTGTTGTTTTTACAGTATAATTCTGGAAGCTGATGTTTCAGTTTAAAACTGTAAAAGCTGCAGTAATAAACTGTAAAATTAGCTATTTTACAGTTTATTACTGTAAAACTAGCAATGTTACAGTTTATTACCTTAAAATTAGCTGTATTATACTGTAAAAGTAACAGAGTAATACTGGCAGCAGAGATTCCAGTTTAAAACTGGAAAATACTTAGTAATAAAGTGTAAATTAGCAGTTTTGCAGTTTATCACTGTAAACTAGCAATTTTACAGTTTATTACTGTAAAATTGGTTGTTTTACAGTTTATAACTGTAAAATTACAGTAAAACTAGCTGTCTTATACTGTAAAAACAACATTCATTTTTTACAGTGTATATTTATGCGAACTTGAGGTTTTGTGCATATTTTTTTTTAATTTATTTTCATACTCTTTATTTTAGGTGGTCCCTATCCACCCACAAATGATACAGTTCTGTTTGACTCTACCTGGAAGTTTTGCGCCCGCAGTTGGTTCAGGGTAATAATTTTTCATTTTATTCAATAAACAATTTCAGTTAGTGAAACTTAATTGTTCAACAAATTAATCAGCAAATTTTAAAGAATATTTGTTCAACGACGAACTTCATAATGCGTCATGATATATGGCGTAGAACAGAGAGACATCGCAAATGCAATCCGCTATTTGAGGGTAGAATTTATGAAACTCAAAAATATTTCTAAAATTACTTCTAACGTGTATCCTCAACAAAATTGGCTTCAATATTTGGGTCTATTTCTTTTTGTAAACCCTCCATCGGGTACGCGTCTTTGAAATATAAGTTAAAAGGTAGTTTCGTTTTGCAGCGTTACGGCAGAACGAATGTCTGACGTTAGATATACCCCCCCTCCCTTTTACTAAGCCTACTTTCAGGTATCATTGATTTTTTTTCAGCGTGAGGTAGCATTCCGTACATATGCTGTTTGCATCTGACCAGGAAAGTACTCGACTTAAGTAATAATGAAAAAAGTTAAAAATGGAACCATTCGAAAGAGCATACTGAGACATGTCTTTGACCCAAAGATCAAGTGCCCTCGTCCCCTCGTTCTCGAAATAAGGGGTCTTAAAGTCGGCCGAAAAGTAGCCAAATTTGAAGACTTGGCAAGAAATTGAAACTACCTCCCGATTCTCCCTTCCGCTGCTTGCTTGACATCGCATCATTTCCATGTTTGGTCATTCGCAAAGAAAGTAAAAGATGTTTTACGTTAACTCCTTACTTGTATGAGCTAAAATAAAGAATGCTGATCAAGACTATGATGTGGAAAGCAGAGAGCTTTATCCAGAGGAGCGAAAACTTTACAAAGAAGTTAAAGTTTTATCTTTTTACGATTGATAACAATACATTTTAGAATTTTAGTTATTTTAAGTTTTTTTACTGAACTAAGTTGTATGTGTTAATTATTATAACTTAAAATATATTGCACGTGTTTCTAAATGAATAATCCGGGATAATTAAATAAGTATGAAAATCTGCTAATATGAGCTCATATACAAAAAATGAAATAAATAATCTTTGGGGTAGAAATTAAATTGTCATTGATCATGGGATCAGTTCTTATTAAAAAAAAAAATGAATACAAGAAGTTTCACTATCTGCCAACTCTAAGCAAAAACATTTTTTTTAACATGAAATCGAGAAAAAATAAATTACAATTTTAAAAAGAAAACGAATTAGTAAATATCAATAGCTGCAAAATTATCTCCATGTTGGAAATTACATCAAGATTAGAGGGAAATAATTATTTCCATTCTTCAAGTATACTAATAGAGTCGACATTCATTGTAAAAACCCTTGCCGTTCAAACAAAATTGGTCACTGTAGCGAAAAGTCTCTGTAACGTAAATGTAAAACATATTGCATGTTAATTTCGTACTGTTTCAAAATACTAGAATAACGTTTACTAGTTCTGCTATATGTTCAACGGGTAGGAAAAGACTAACAAAATTGTAAATCAATACAAGTTTTAGCTTACTTTTCTGTAAAAGTAGAAAATAGCTGAAAAAAATCATGAAAGAAGGCCTGATGCACTGAAAAAAAAAAAACGCTCAAAATAATTGAGTCGAAAAAGCACAACTTAATAAAAATAATTAAATACACAGAGAAATTTAAAATAGGAAAGTTGGGTTTTGAGCTGCGGAAACTGAGTACCTGTCAGTTTTTCTGCCCCTTCCCCCCCCCCGCAATTACTTTTGAGTGCATAGTCCGATTCGACTTTTTTTTTTTTTTGATCGAAAGATCTCAGTGAGGACAATACACTCCCATATTCGACATTTTGATTTGAATAATATCTCATTCAATTTCGAATTTTTGATTTTTTCTCCTGTCCTCACTTATAATTAAGGGAACAAGTTCTATTCGAGCGAACAATTTTTTTTTCGAAATATCTCAGAGAAAACACCTCATTCCTGTTTGATTTTTTTATTTGAACACATTTTCATTAAATTTTGAGCATTTTTTTCTTTTTTGAAAGATTATTCTTACATACCCAGTGATGCAATTGACAAAAATATTTAGGAGAACTCACTTTGAGTTATAGGGAATCCACCAAAAGAAAAGTGGTTTGAAAAAAAAATATATTTGCAATTTTTTCAATTAAAAACCCTAAATATACCCCTCCCCCCAACCCCATACTACAGAATTGTTCGAACACTTTGAAAAAAAAAATAATAATAATAAAAACAGGAGGTTCAGTTGTCACCTCCTGGGCCCCTTAAATGAAGGATCTGCTTTAATCGCAAGTAGTAAGATAAAATTTAATTTTGATGTGTTGTTTAAAATTGTTTTTCCTCTTTAAAAAGCTCTCTGCTTTTCATGTCATAGGCTTAATAGTACTTTTTCCTTTAAATCGCACGGGTAAAGTAAAAGATTATTGTAAAGCCGTCTTTCAAAAGCTTTCACGATGACCAAAAATGGGAATCAGGTTTCCCGTTGGACGCAAATAGAGTAATCGCACCGCAGCTTCCAGTTTCATTATAACTCGCTAAAATTGGCGATTTTTCAAAAAAAATTAGCTGACTTTAGGACCTTATATTTTGATAACGGGGGCGCGAGGGCAAAAACGCGTGCGTCCAGAAACATGTTTTACCATGCTCTTTCGATTAGTATTCATTGAAAAAAATTCATTATTCTATGATCGAGTACTTTCCAGGTGAGATATACACACGACTGTTTGCTTAAGTTTTTGCTGTACTGCTGAAAATTTAGAAAAATTTGCTGCAAAATGTAATGCTTACAATACAGAAAATTTTACAGTAAATTGTACCGAGAAAAATTAGCAATTGTAGAGTCAATTGAAAGGCCTCAAAGACTTACTTTGAAAAGTACCTAACACCTAATTTCCGTTCACCTGACGTGTCCCATTTAGTATGGTGGATAGCAAACCAGCCAGCGAAAATGGGGTCCTGGGGTTAATCCTTACTTATCGCATCTCGCGCTTTTTGACTCTCGTTTTGTTTTTTTTTTGTTTTTTTTTTTCCGTAAAAGTTTATCGTAAAATAATAGTTTAAAGTGAACAGCATTGGCAACATGGACGCTAGTACTTTTTACCCTAACAATTAAGGAAAATTATTAACAGTGTGCACAGGCCCGTCATTTAGGAGGGGCAGGGGGGGTCAATTGCCCCCCCTGACTTTGAGAAATCAATGCATTTCCATATAAGGAGGCGTGGTTTTTTATGTTTTTCGATGAAATTACATTGTGTTTGGACCCTTTGCCCCCCCCCCCTGGAAAAACTTGAAATGACGTCCCTGAGTGTGCATTCAACTTTCTATTGATTTTATTATTGTTCCAGAAGTATGTATAAAACGTGCTCTAATGTATTTAAAAAAACTTTCAATAAAAATATAGAAAATCGAATGAAACAAAAACTTATGTATTCAGTGGTTCTCTGATACATTACTGCTATTCTTGCATAAAACTCAAAAAACTTTTTTAGAAAACTTTAAATAACAATCCTAAGTGAAAAGCTCACTGGTCTCTCGAGCTCATTTTAGAGGAACCCTGTTAAAGTTTCTTTTTTTTTACCAATAACATTAAATCGTTTGAATTAAGTACGAAACAATATTTTCAGACAATGAAGGCCCTTATAAACAGACTAAATTGCAGAGATGTAAATCCATAATATTCTGTGTATACATGAATAAAAGGGAAATGGAACGATTTCAAAGATTGTCTTGTAAGGCATCAAAGACTCTCTCGCTACGTAGGTCTAAAGCTCAATTTTTGACAGGAGAATTGTGCTCGATCTGACAGGAAAGACCAATAGTTGCTTGTTTCAAAGATAGGGCTTAGAATTGTCAGGCTCTCTTGTGTTGCTTTTAAATGTAAAAGGACGCAAATGTCACGTATGTCAAAATCTAAACTTTTTCCGTCTTTTCGAGCATCTATACAAGCATTTAATTTTTTTCTTCTTAAAGTGGCTTTCTATTTCATTTCTTAAACGAATTTGATACATATGAAATCGAAACTTTTTTTTAAATAAATGAATCGGCTTACTTGTATTATTTTTACCTGTGCATTAAAATATATTCTCTTCTGTCACAGTAAAACCTTTTAAATCAAAAGTAAAATGATCAAATAACCTTTCATACAGATTCAAATTAGTACAAAAAACCAATTTTGCTAGCATTTATATGTTAAACATTTTTTTCTAACATTTTACGAAATCAATTTAATCATTGTGCATTAAAGAAAAACACAAAAGGATGTCATTTGAATACAACGAAAGCAAAATGGGAATGTTTCTTGCAAAACAAGTTTCGAGTAAAAATAATTAAATAGACACATGAATAGCAATCACTGTACGAAAGGATATAAAAATGGCTTATAACTTTAAAGCATTTTTTAGCCTGTAGAAAATATGCATGGACTTTTGATAGAAAATTTGGAAAAAAACAACTATTTCGTTTAATTATAACCAAAAACTGTATTCATTAATGAGATTGAACATTCTTAAAATTTCGTACCTGCAGCACATTCAAAATATATTAGTCGATATGAATTCAAGTTGTAAATTATTATGTTTTGCTTTTTTAGTGCAGTTCTACCTTTAGTTTGACCACTAGCGGGTAAAGCACATTCATTCACAATATATCGACAACAGATGTGTCATTACCAGTTCATTGTAGTTCATGACTGCGGAGCAATTCAGATTCAAAATTTCAACCATCAAAGCCATCCTTCCTGTCATACATTTGAGATACAAGCATACAGTATTTACAGCGATGCACTTTATTTAGGATTGAAGAAGTACGAAATGAGATCACACACACACACACACACACACACACCCCCCACACACACACACACACACACACACACACACACACACACACACACACACACACACACACATATTACACGGGAATTGCATCTCATCCCCATGTTAACAAAAAAATAATTTTCCGCATTTTAAGTAAGGAGTATGCACTATTTTTTTTCAAGGTAATCGAATCTTGTACATAACTTGCACAGAAATATAAAATAATCTCGCCAATAAAATATCATGCCATTCATAATAATATCTGATTACATAAGACGAATTGCTTACATATTTTTCTTCGAAATTTGAATCATGTTTTAATGCCGAAAAAATGTTTCAAAAACTCTCATTTTCAGTCTTTGTTCAGTTTCAATCAAACAACTGCTTGTTACTAAAAGCAAAATATAGTTCTTAGAAATGTCATTTCATCAGTAAAAACTTCATTTTAACGGGTAAACGGGTAGAGTTTGTTTACATTTAAAACTCTAATGTTCCGATTTTATTGCTCAACTAGCTGTCGTGGCCGTCACGAAACTTTCTTCTATATCTATCTTATGAATTCCAGTTACAAAATAAAATACGTACTCGCCCGAATAATTGAAGACAGCTCCAATTTCCCGATTATCGTAATAACCCTGCAAATGCAGAATCCATGAGTGAAATTGGAAATCATTGCAAAAGCCTTGCTTAGATTAATTGCAAACATTTTATTTGTTAGTAAAAAGAAATTGGCAACAGTTAAAAATTTCAAATCATTGAAAGTTTTCAGCTGTTTTGATAATTAAATAGCGTGAAAGCGATTTTTTAATGAATTAATTTTTCGCATTGTTGACTAAGCGCAAAAATCACCACATCCTCCCCTTGGTGCGATTGGTGCCAAATTTAATCGATTACTTGCTTGGGATAGTGTTATTCCAAATTTCATTCAAATCGCAGCAATATTTCTCGAGATACAGTAGGTGCAATGACAAAATAAGCACTTTTGATTGCTTCACCCCCCCCCCCCCCTTTGAGATATTGACACACAAATTAAATCAGCCCTTATACTCAATAGGGTCTACCTATCGACCAATTTTCGTTAGATTCCGCCGGTTACTTCCTGAGATATAGCAATCGGGTAATTCCACGGTAACTTACGTTACATTTTGACCAACTCTTATGTAGTTAGCTCCTTAGTACAGACAAATATTGTTATAAAAACCTTGTACAAAAGCATTCAGTGAAAATGCCAGTCAAAAGCAAAATTAAAATGCAAAAATATTCGATGCACTTAAATTTTACAAAATTTAGCAGTCAAAAAATAAGGCAGTAACTTACGTTACACAAAAAGGGAACGGCATAATATGAAAATTGGTTCTAAGGCAAATTTCTGCTCTATTACAGCTGTTTTCTTGTTTGAAGTATAATTTATCAGTTTCTTATAATATTTAGGAATTAATTTTCATAAATTTAAAATTTTATTTTAAAAATTGAATTTTATGAGAATTTTTAACTGGGTAACTTACGTTACAGTAACTTACGTTACAAAATTCACTTACAAGCATATATTTATTACAAAAACTAATGAATGAAAATTACAGCTTAGTTTAGATCAAAATACTGAAAATTAACAATTATGAGTTAAATTTACAGAAATTTAATGCCAAACTCAATGATCAATCAAAAATATTACAAAACATAAGACTTTTAAATGCATACTGGCCGCTGGTATTAACAAGTTCAGGTAATTCTATTTTCGAATCATGTTTTCTCTTATAATAAATTTCCTCTGTCGTTTCTGGCCATTTCTGATTGGTTCCAACAGCAGCCATTACTTTTACTTTAAACTCGTTTTCTTCAATAATCGTCACAACTCAAGGATACAATGTATTTTCGTACTTCACCACACACCAGTCACCAGCTTTTATCTCTGTTTTTTCTTCTTGTTCCTTAAAATACTAACTAAACGAAACCCTACATTTTGTTCATTTCTGGTTCTTAAATGGTCATTGTGAATGTGCGGATCTTCAGAAAATTTTTTGATACATTTTGCTTTTTCTAACATATTTCAATACTATCAAGAGTGACTTTTATTTATGAATCTGTAATATCCACATGACTTTTCTCATACCCCTTCTACAGCGCATCTTTTCTGCAGAGTTCAGTGGCATTTTAATGCAAAACAAAATATATTTCAATTGAAAGAGATAAACTATTTTTATATTTGTTTTTTCCAAAACATATTTGATAACTTTAAATCATAACAGAAGTCATTTTTGAATAATTCATAGTACATTACCTGCTAAATATTCTGAATGCAGTGATATTGTTTAAAGAGAATTAATATCTTAATAGCCAAAAAGAAGCATGTAATTTATAATAAAGGTGTATTGTAATCTTATTAAAAAACAGACATTTTAAGAAATATGAGTAATCTAAATTAAGTAAATACAGTAGTACAATTAAAAGAATTATTGAATAAATTACTTCTATTAACCACATAGGTTTTATTTACAATTTACTTTATTTCGAAACACAAGTATTGAAGTTCTACTAAGGTAACTTACGTTATCTGCATATGTGGGTAACTTACGTTACACGTTTTGATTGTAGCACAAAAAATTAAATAAACAATATTCAAAAGAAAAGTACTGTTATTTGCTTAGTACACATCTATAAGATAGGAAATATAATATAGTTAACATTGTATTGCCCTTTCTTTATTTGCTGTAAAAACTTCAACATGTTTTTGGTAACTTACGTTACATAGAACAGTGCCTTTTTGAAATTGACATAAATCACTTAATTAAATTGAAAACACTTGTTTCATCAATTCACAATATTAATTTAAAGTGTAATAAACAACAATCTTCCTTTGTTACATTTATCTAATGGAAAAAATTGAAACTTATCAATGTTGAAAGTTTGACCATTTGCTTCACAGAAAATAAAATACTCTAATACCAACTTCAAATTATTGCCGAAACTAAAAAGCTACATTCCTAACAAAAAATTGTTATAAATAAGAAACTTCTAACATTTTTAAACCAAAAAATATGCAGAACAGTCACATTACTCGAGTTTAATTTTTTCAACGCTTTTCCACACTTGCATGGAATTGCCCAATCGCCCTCGCGCAGAACACGTGCGATTGCTCCACCCCCCTTCGAGATATTGACACGTAAATTGAATCAGCTCCTGTACTCAGTAGAGTCTACCTATGGACTAATTTTCGTTTGATTCCGCAAGTTACTTCCTGAGATATAGCAATCACCCCCGTGCAGAACACGTGCGATTGCTTCACCCCCCTTCGAGATATTGACACGTAAATTAAATCAGCTCCTGTACTCAGTAGAGTCTACCTATGGACTAATTTTCGTTTGATTTCGCCGGTTACTTCCTGAGATATAGCAATCACCCACGCGCAGAACATGTGCGATTGCTCAACCCCCCTTAGAGGAATTCGCTAAAAAAAGTCAGGTGCACCAGTTCACATGGTGGTACATAAGTGCAAACATTTTTGTTCGATTTCATGCAGTAGTTTTTGCTCTAGCGCGGCCACAAAACTGGTCACACACGTACAGACTCACACACAAACACACACACAAAGACAAACATTTTCCAAAAATGGTCGAAATGGACTCAGCGCACCTCAAAACGTGCAAATCCGTCAAAATTCGACATTCGAAAATTTTCACGAATCCAATACTTTCTTCCATATATCAGATATAGAAGAAAGTAAAAATGGTTTGTTTCTTGTATCTCTAACTACTGCTGCTCGTTTTCCCAAAGTACAATTGCACAGTCTTAAAACTGCAGAAATCATCAAAGCTCCGCAAAGACTCCACCACGTCATCAAGTCTCTCGAAAAACTGAGCATGGGAGATTTCTCTCTGGTTTATCACTAATTTATGCATTTAATTTAAAGCACACTTTTCCAAACTCATCAACACATTTTTAACCATTTCATCACTATACTATTACGGATTCTTCTTTTCGAGTTGCTACTGGCTACTTCACCGTGCATTTAATACAATATATTTGGAACGAGTTGGTGAGGAAACTTTTTTCTGATACAACTGCAACAATAGCTCTTTAACAGTCAGAACACGTAAATTTTTGAACTGCAACGACAGAAAATTTTCAGAAACAATGCTAAGCGTTTCCCCAAAGCCACTCATATATTCCCATATCAAATCCAGTCGAACAAATACTTCGTACTTGCTTTGCAGCGATAACTGAGTTCTGAAAAGATAACACAATAAATGATTAAAATGAAAAAAAATAGTAATAAAAATCTTAAAAATCTGCAGTAAAATTAATATTTAAATATATTTTGGAGCCGTTTATGTCTGATTTAGGATTATCGAAATTTGTGAATAAATTTTAAATCAAACTAAAAAAGGGGCAATATTTTACCGTCTGATAGCATTAAAATAAAAACAAACGTTAGATTCTTGGCATGTTTCCCGATGGCATATGGTTCCAGAACCGAATAATAAAGTCGAAGATTAAAAAAAAGGGAAATGATAAACTCGTCTTCGTATATCTCTTGATTTTTTGAGCCTTAAATTCTCCTCCCATCATTTTGACACTGAACAACAATATATTGCAAATAAAGTCATTTTTTCGCACTTTTCAATTCAAGATTAAGTTCCTCGAGATACAGAAGCAACTTCCTCTGCGCCTTCCGGCAAATTTGTGTAAAACAAAGAGCCGCTCTCCAGGCCGCGTCAGACAAAGCGTTTCTGGTTTGATGCCAAATCGGAGAAATAGCCTTTATTTGGGGATAGCTGTTCGGAAAGGCGCTCTAAATAATCAAAAGTACATTTTTAAAAAGCGAGTTCAAACAGTGTCTATTGTAAAGAAGTAGTATTAGCATGAAATATGAGGCTAGTTACATGGATGCTCAAACTATGCCAAGCCTCTTCCAATAAAATGTCGCCACTTTCCAATGAAAAAGGACGCTTTTATGTGCGAAGTAATCGAGGCTTCCATGAAGGAGCACTTTGAGAGCGCACTCACAAAAATGGGAAGAAAGAAAAAGATAACTGTTCATGGGCAAGAAACGAGAATTTTTATGATGCCATTTACGTCTCCATGCAAAAGAGTTTTACCCATATTCATCACAAGTACCGAGAATAAAGAACGCCGATGCTTTACTGCGAGCCCGAAATAGTGACCGGGGCTTTTCCAATTTCTCGGCTATGTCCTGTGACGTGATGAGAAGGCGATTGAAGTACTTGTTTGCTCTATATTCAAAAAGGAAATCGAGATTGAGTCATTGGCAGTCGCCTCTGCTAATAAAAGTCCCGTTCCAGTACTTTTAAATTGTCCCTACTATGTACATTAATTTTTTAAAGCCAGTCTTCTGTAAATTGAATGTAGTATTTCTATTTGCTAGTATATCCTTTTGTATTAAAATCCGATTAGTTTACGACGTTTTCCATGGATATTTCTTTAAAAACAATGTTGCTTTCAGTGTAATAGACTTAATCCAACAAAAAATGCAATTAAGGTGTATTAAATAACTTCGTACTTAGGACTTTTTTTAGAAGAAAAGGCGCTCTTTTTTAGTATGCTGCCAATTTCTTTAAACGAATTCTGTCAATTTCTCTTCGTTAAAATCCTCCGAGTATTCTTAAATAATGTGCATCGTTATAGAGTCCATTCATGTATTTTCAAACTCACTAGTGACTGATCTTTTTTTGGACAACATGTATATCTGTGTAGAATTGCAAAGCTCTTATCATAGAGCTTTTTCGCACTTCTAATAAATTTCAGTTATTAATTTACTTCTGAACTAATTAAGAATAAGAAATATATTTATATATTCTTTTTATATTTATGTAACCATTTTTAAGCGAAATATTGCAGTAATATACGATAGTCGTCAATGTACCAAAACTATGCAATATTTTGAATGTACACATTGTTTGCAACTTAAGACTATCTCTATAAATCTTACATATTTTTCAATAGAAACACAATACCATATGCATTTCTATGACCTCTAAAGCTGCCTAAAATTTCACTAGCTTCTTTTGAAACTCATATATATTACCTTAGATTATGCTAGAAAAGATAATCTAAGATCTTAGCAAAAGGATCTACTTCTTACTAAAATAAGAAATTTCAACTCAACCCCGATTATGCGTTCTTTAAAATTATTTTAGTAAAGTTTTAACAGTCCATGCTGGTATTAAATATCATTATGATGTTCAATGAGCAGCCTCTCATTGCGAAACTTACACATTGAATGAGTTTAAAGTAATCTTAAATTACTAGTTTGACACCTTCGGAAAAAAGGAAGCCAAAGTGATTTTTTTAAAAAAAAAGGTTAAACTTTCATTAGACATAAATAGCTTGTTCCTAAATATGTACGTTTGTAACTTTTTAGTACCGTGCTTGTTTTCTAAATTCAACTTTTCATCTTTCTTTAGTTGTAAATGTTATTTTATTTGAGTACACAGAGAAACTTATATTTTATATAATCGGAGTTTCATCTCCGACTCTAATTTATAAGCTGACAAAGTAAGCAGCAGTCTGGGGTAACATGTTTTTAGGATCTGAAAATTAGACGTTATTGTTTGTGGCACTCTCTTGAAAACGACTAAACCTATTAAACCAAAGTGATCAATAGTTCCTATTAATCCCTCTATAGCGGTCGATGACTGTCTATGCAACTGAAATCTCTTTTAATACTTTGGCAAGTACTTCAGATACTTTGGTTACATAAAGCGTGCATAGCTGAAAAAGGGTGTTGGGCCGAATAAAATACTGATAAAGAAAGTAACAGCTCTTGAAACAGTAATTTGCGTGTAGAAAAATATGTTACTTTATTATTATACTGTCTTCAATTACATGTGTAATGCATATTTAAAGATTTCAAGAGATTTTATTACGTATTTTCGTAAAACACTGTTAACAGAAAAACAAAACACAATTTATAAAAATAAGTTTTATTTCGTAACTATCCACAAAACTAAAAAGTTTGTTATTTTTAGGACATAATCTTTGAGAATGAAATCTCAAAGATTTTTTTTTTTAATTCAAGCTTTAAATAACTTAACGCTACACCAAATGTTGAGCGTTTTTGAAATTAGAAGTATTCATCTAAGACATTTGCGAAAATTGAGGTCTTGCATGTTAAACGGGAACACGCTGTGTATGTATATCAGGGGTTAAATAGTACTGGTAATACTCGCTCACGATTTTCCTATTTTATATTGAAAGTTTTTGCACTAATGAAGAAGTTAATTTTTGCCTGTAATTAGTTTTTTAAAAGCTAATACATTACACATGAATAAAATATTACGTACCAGGCACCTTGCCTCCAGACAAACACAAGAAAAATTTTGCAGTACAGATGAAGGAAATAACACCAAAGGTGAGAATCGAACCCACGGTCCCTGGCTTAGAAAATTTAGCATCTCTCACAGAACCTTGGATGCCTCGGTAAATAACTATATATTATATTTAGATGATGATTTAAGATGCATTTAAGATGTTCTTTTCACTTCAATCAATAATACTCCTGGAAACTTTTACGATGACTGTCTAACTTCAAGTGGTTGAACCTAAACTTACAGCACATTCTCAGAATTTAGAATGTAGTAAAAAGTGATTTATGATGGCATAAATATAAATTATATATAAAAAAATACTACGCCATGTTTTTTTCTGAACGACTCAAATAGAGTTGAAGCAAACGTAAAATATCTGACCCTTAAAAGCGTCAGAAAGGAAACGAAAATTTTTCATCTTTTCTACTTTTACGAGCCGTCACTATTCAAGTTTACCAGCCAACAAATTGCTTCGTTATTTTAAAAATAAAGTTAAAGGATCCTGTTAAACTGAAACCCTTGTCAATTACTTTACCTTTATACTGGGATACTAAAGAATAAATAAGATTCATTGTTTGTTCCCCATGAGTCTTGCAAATAAAAACGAAAAAAAAAAAAGGAACTTGCAACTTAAATATTTCTTGATGTCTCTCACTTGGTGCAATCCCAAACATGCGAATTTTGTTTGATCTTCAAAAGAAATGCATTCACATTCCCAATAATAATACCATCCAGTCGTGATAACATTGTGGTTGAAATTCCCTCGGGAAGTTTCAGAGGTTTGTTGATCGAGTTCTTAATCTACTTTAGTTTGATTTTTGTTCGTTTATTTTTCTGCCATTAAATCTGGATAACTTCACCTTTGAGTGGCAAATCCTTTCAAAATTTCGTGCGTTTAAATTAGAGTAATATTTACAGTTTCATGGGTTTATTAATTTTTACTAGGGATGCACCGATTAATCGGTAGTACCTATTAATCGGCCATAATCGACCACCTTGTCGATTATTTATAATCAGCAAAATTGGGCCGATTAATCGGCGGGTACAAATATTTTTTATTTTACAAGAAATTATGATAAATAAATTTGTTTTAGCAAACATATGTAATTTTCTGCAAACACATAGAAACAATATTGCAACTGTTTTCATGTATCGGTATTTTTCTCCTTTAACACAGTGCTTTTAGATGACTTTAATTTTCATAAAGAATGAAAGTTTTGGATTAAATGGCTATCAATTATTTAAACAAATTTACATCACATAAAATTACATTGAAAGTGCAACTTAAATTAGCCTGCTCACCGCAGCCTCCTCCCTCCTTATTTAAATTTTCATGTCTGGTTAACATAAAGCAACTTTATAAGCAACAACATGTAAATTGACTCAAAGAAATTTGATGCAAATTTAAAATGATTTTGGGAAAATTAGAAAAAATAGAGAAAAATTAATCGTCTGTCAAATAAATTAGTAACTATTGCTAAAATCGAAATTGTGAAAGGGAAAAAAGTGATGGAGAAATATATGATTAAAAGTAATAATCATGATCACTAATCGGCTGCGCCGATTAATCGGCCGATTGTCAACTGCTGATTAATCGGTAATCGGCCAATTTGCTTATCGGTGCATCCCTAATTTTTACTATACAAAATTTGCAATGCTATACATAGGATCGTAAAATTTCCATCTGATTATAGATGTCATCGAGAGCAAAATCGGTGTAAGTCAGTAAAACAAGAATTTGAGTCATTGAATGGTTTAGTAACCACTTCTGCACAAACACGACAGCTGTCCGTTTTATTATTAATATCAATTGGTAAATCCTTAAACTTATGTCATTTCCGCATGATGTAAAATTAGTTTCAACTTAATTTCTAATGATGTAATAATGATGTAAATGTAAAAAAAAATACTTATACAACTTTTTATCTCAACAAATAACGTTTTGCTTCATTAAAAGACTTGCCTATGAACTACGTAAAAGTTCTAAAATAATTTGTTTCATTTTTGGGGCGAAACACCATGTGTGATTCTAAGAATTAACATTGATGAGTAGTCATATTTATCTCATCCCTTGTTTGGGACAGCAATCCTAAGCATTTAGACGAACTTACACATATTATGGAACAAAACTATTTAACTCATTTTCAGAAATTATCAATATCTTTTACTTCACGAGAGCGAAGAAAGATTGGAAAATGATTATATACTTTCATATTATACCTTTTCGATGAAATAAGGCATTGTATTAAAAAAAATGATTTCATATTGTTTCGAGAGATTAGCTTATTTAAAGCCAATTTTTTTTAATCCTAAAAGTTAATTGCTTATTACGAAAAGTGATGATTTTTTTTCTTATAAACGGTATCGAAAAGAAAAAGAACATCGTCTGAAAACACTGCTAAATACCGGTAAGATTTAAGAGTCGATGGAACAAAAGAACAAAAGTAAGTGTTTACAAAGACTGTCGAAACATTTGATACCAGGTTAATGAAAAGAAAAAAAGGAAGATTAATCTTTCAAGAAAAAAAGGGGCTGCGTAATTGCAAAGGAAATCGATTAGTTTAATGATTTTCCCAACACTTCCTAGTGCAGAGTCATTGAGTGCGTTTTTTTTAATGACTGTTCTTTAATACGTCACAAAAAAGGAGCTTTCGTGTCAGATAGAAGCTAAATTTATCCCTAATGCCAAGCAATGTTTTCCATAGAGCTAAAGCATTGGAAGACTACAATTTAATTATAAATTGTACAGAGTTATCTTTTAAATAAAATTGATAGCATATTTGAAATATTTTTTAGTACATTGATCCCATATCGAACATGAAGCATATGAGTTTGTTTGTAATAATTATCTTTAACTGGATTTGTAGTCGAACCCGCTTATTAGAATATCGGACAAAAGAATATCTCGCTTAATATAATACATTTTTAATGTCCCAACAGTTCTAATATATTATTTTTATACCGGATAATGGAATATCCCGCTCATTAGAATCCGTTTTCGTGCCAAAATAGCTATTCCATTAAGCGGGCTCGACTGTATTTTGAAGTTTGACAAATATTTTGGGAATTGTGTTATTTTTATGTAATTACGTAGTTAATGATATGTAATTGGTTTGAATTGATTAAAAGAACATTGATATTTTAATTTTGACTGTTTTTTTTTTTTTTAAATCAATGTTCGATCCGTCGCAAAATGAAAATAACTGTGAAGATGAAAACTTTTATTTGGAATATTTAGAAACATTACCCACCTTTTTCTCCACTCTTTAATTGAATCGTTTATTTCGAAAAGGTAACATCTCTATTTGGATCTCCTCTGTCTCTTTAGAAAATTAAACAGCTCACGGTTACATTTTTGAATGTCATAATCAATAAAAAAATGCCTTTAGTTAAGTACACAATTACTGCAATAATTTACCAAATAACCATTGATTATGACATTCAAAAATATAACCGTGCGCTGTTTAATTTTCTAAAGACACAGAGGAGATCAAAGTAGAGATGTTACCTTTTCGAAATAAACGATTCAATTAAGAAATATGTCATAGCATGGCAGCAATTTTCCCAATTCTTGGAAGAGAAGGCCCCTAGCGTGAGAGCCAATTCTCTTTTCATGAGAGCAAAAATATGTAACTCTGAAGAAGCAAAGTCGGACTGTGGTGGCGGGACAGCATAAACATCTTTACGTCTTTCTTCATTAGGAAACAAATGACGTCACTCTGAAAATTTTCTAACAGTTAGAAAAAAAATAAAAATTGTATTTTAAGAAGTGGGTGAACACCTCCCTCGTAGGGATGCACCGATAAGCAAATTGGCTGATTACCGATTAATCAGTTGTTGATATTCGGCCGATTAATCGGCTGAGCCTATTAATCATAAGAATGATTGTTTTTAATACTACAGGTTCACAATCACTGTTTTTTCTCTCTTATACTATTCCGAGTTTAGAAATAGTAAGTAATTTATTCCTGAGAGAAGATTTGTTTCTCATTTTCTTAATTTTCACAAACTAATTTCAATATTTTATCAAATTTCTTAGAACCAATTTTCATATTATTGTCAATAATACTACATTAACACATTGTTAATTATATTTATTGGACATAAAAATTTTTAAAAAAAGGTCGAGGGGGAGGGTCTGTGGGAGGCGGTAATTTTAATTAGGAGTACTCTTAATTAAAATTTTTAATAATCAGTAGCAATTTAATTCAAGACTTTTATTCTTTACCAAAATTAGAGGTTATCTAAAAGCACTGTGCTCAGTAGAAAACTATCGCCACATGAAAAATGTTGCAACATTGTCTATGTGTATATTTATTCAAAGTAGGAGAATTAATTTATTAAAAACTTTATATCAACTATGAGGGTTATTATTACTGTCAATAAAATCATTCATCATAGTTTCTTAGTGAAGGTACACTTTAACCCATTAACCGCCGAAACTCGAAATCATTATTTGTTTTTGATACAAATCATAAAAGTTACTATTTTGAGCCCATACAATAGTATTATGCTGCAAAAAGAACAAAATTCCACTTACATTTAGAAATATAGGGTGTTGCGTTGACGCAACGTCAGCGGAAAAGGGGTACGGATGCTAAGTAGTTCTATTTGATACAATTCCGCAGTTTCAATGCGTTTTAGACATCTAAAATTTGTATGAGCTTTGATATGGTTTTGAAATGTGCAGAGAACTTTGGAAGAAAGTAAAAAATGTTTTTTAAAAATCAATCAAAAAATTTTTAATTTAACAAAAACCTGATTATCCAAGGTCATACATGATCAACTTTGTAGCAATCGGGGTGGAGAGCATTATCACAAGCATTGCAACGATAAACAGTTTTACAGTGGCAATGGGGCCGTGGTCATCCCAATCAATAAGACGTCGGACTCGTAACCGGGGTGTCCCGGGTTTGATCCTAGCCGAGGAGTACTCCACCGCCGTTACTAATGGTGGCTGGGCGAAGTAAAATGGGTCGTGGTCACAAAATCCTTCAAGTTAAACGATGCCTCTAGGGGTACAAAACCAGTTGTTTACTCGGCCCTTGGCCTGGTTCAAAAGAACAAAGCTCTCTGAGCTAAATCGGGCTTCCACCTTAATGGTGCTTATTAGAACGGAAGCCGCACTTGTTCCGAGTTAAATCAGGAAGATCTGTCTCTTCGGGCTCGGGTACCCGAGTGGTTTCAGAAACAACACAATAGAAATACTTGCACCGTACCTTTTTGTATTTGTAAATCTTGCTGTAAAATGCTCCCCAGATACTGGCATTGGAAAGCTGAATTTGCTTGACGGTCCTGTAGCTGAACTTTTCTTCTGTGTATTATTATCAAGGGGGGGGGGCTGCAAAAATTAAGTGCAACCTCTCGTCTAAAACCCTAACATCAACATTTTGAAACAACAAAAGAAAATAATTTATAAAGTTCTAAAAACTAAAAAGTTGAGTTTTTTGATACTCAAAGCTTCAAATAAATAATAATAAGTCAAAAAAGTAAATAAATAAATGAAAATAAAGATCTGATCAATAAATAAAAAGCCGTACTTAATTCTTTTTCCGAGAATAAATGAAAAACCACACAAATTTTTTTTTTCCAAACATTGATTTTGATGAAAGCAAAATTCATATAAACATAACGACTAAAGTAAGGATTGATGACAAAATAACTTACTGTGTATCAGATACTCGTTGAATTTCAAGTATCATCTTTTCTAGGCATCTTGTGAAAAGGAATAAATGGCTGGTACAGCTTCTTTTCAACATTAGTTTTTGCATGAACAGCTAATGGACCCTGAAACATGATTCTTCGAAGCGTTCGGAACAAATGCTCGTGGTCATACATGGCGACGTGAAGCAATCCGGTTTTATCATGACAAAAAATCTTTTATAAGCCCACAATTAAAATACCGAAACAAATCGAGGAATATTTCCTTCTCCTTGCATTCTTCTTTTCCATTATTAATCGTAAATCTATATCCACAACAACTGGTCACGGTTTTTCTTGGAGAAAAAAATTTATTACTGCGACAACCATACCACTCTCGTAAACATTAACACTACCATGTGCGTTTGTTTTGCATACGACTATTTTGGCCAGGGTGTTCTTCTTCTCGGCGTGAAAGTACCTCATATCCCTATCATTCTGAATTAAATTTCCATGCTCATCAATCAGTGGCTCAATTTGACTATTTCTAACTTTTTCAGAATTAGCGTAAGCAAAAAACCCCTTGGATTCCTGTCAATGTTATTTGCTAGCCTTTGTTCCAATTCACTTTTCTGAATACGTACCAAATACTTAAAATTACGCCTTGCCTCACAATAGTTATGCCTATCTGTGCAGTGACCAGTTTCTTTGAACCGATGAAAAGCAGCTTGCTTGCGGTTTAAAGCATCCTTAGTTTCCCTGGTGAACCACATGGGCCAAATTTTAGTGTTAACCCACGGGCGTCGCTGGCGGGGGGGAAGAGGGGAACATGTCCTCCCCAATATTTTGAACTGTCAGAAGTCCCCCTGAATATTTTAAAATAATAATTTTGAAAAAAAAAAAAAAAAATCGGGACTTTCATTTCTAAATCTAAATAAAATTATAGCTCCAATCTTTACTAAAATAACGAAACCTTCCGTATCTACTTGAAAGACTGTCTGAGTTATTGAGTCTTATGGTGCTTTTAGCATGGTTTGGATCATTTTTCTCCTACAAAACCCATCACTACGTAGTTAGATCAAATTCCTCCACTTAACAATAGAAACTTTCCCTTTCCATACCCCACTCCATCACTCCCCACTGGGACAGGGGCAGCAGAAGTAATAAATAAATCTTAGAGGGGGTTTCTTGTGTTTTCCTTGGTTAGGTCACTTGATCCTTGAAGGGCTAGGACAACACAAAATTCTTCGAAACTGATGCTTCCTTAAAATCTTTGATAAGGATCGCGGGCTGAGGGGGAGGGTGGTTTTATGGCCTGCTCTGCCTCGCCCTGCCTAGTTTTCTCACGCCAGCTGTACAGCTGTGTTTTCTCTCTTCGTTTTTTTTTTTAGTAAGATCCCCATTACTGACCAGAATGGACAAGATAGTTTCATTAACGTCATTCGCTCCTGGAACTGATTCCCGAATGTTCGTTTGCTCTATATATACACTGAAGTGACAAAAGTCATGGGATAGCAATATGCAAATTTTCAGATGGCAGTAGCATCGCATAGAACAGGTATAAATGCGCAGTGCTTTTACAGAGCTTTCATTTCTGTTCAAGTTATTCATGTGAAGAGGTTTTAACGTGATGATGACCGCACGACGTGAATTAACAGACTTTGAACGCGGAATGTTAGTTGGAGCTAGACGCATGGGTCATGCCATTTCGGAAATCGTTATAGAATTCAACATTCCCAGATCCACTGTGTCAAGAGTGTGCCGAGAGTATGAAATTTCAGGCATAACATCCCACCATGGACAGCGCAGTGGTCGACCGCCTGCACTTAAAGATCGAGACCGGCGACGTCTGCAAAGAGTCGTAAATTCTAACAGACAAGCAACACTGCGTCAAATCACCGTAGAAATCAATGTGGGACGTACAATGGACGTGTCTGCTAGAACTGTGCGGAGAAATTTGGATTTCTTGGGCTATTCCAGCAGAAGACCGACTCGAGTGCCTTTACTGACAGAACGACATCGCTTGCAGCGACTCTCGTGGGCACGTGAGCATATCGGTTGGTCCCTAGATGAATGGAAAACCGTGGCCTGGTCCGATGAGTCACGATTTCAGCTGGTAAGAGCCGATGGTAGGGTTCGAGTGTGGCGCAGACCCCACGAAGCCATGGACCCAAACTGTCAGCAAGGCACTGTTCAAGCTGGTGGTGGCTCCGTAATGGTGTGGGCTGTTTTTTCATGGCATGGACTTGGTCCTCTAGTGCGACTGGACCGAACATTGACTGGAAATGCTTATGTGCAGCTACTTGGAGATCACTTGCAGCCATTCATGGACTTCATGTACCCAAACAACGATGGGATTTTTATGGATGACAATGCGCCATGTCACCGGGCCACAACTGTTCGCAATTGGTTTGAAGAAAATTCTGGACAATTCCAACGAATGATTTGGCCACCTAGATCGCCCGACATGAATCCCATTGAGCATTTATGGGACACCATCGAGAGGTCTGTTCGTGCCCAAAATCCTGCCCCATCAACGCTTTCACAATTATGGACGTCTATCGAGACAGCATGGCTCAATATTCCTGCAGAAGACTTCCAACGACTTGTTGAGTCCATGCCACGTCGAGTTGTTGCACTTCGCCGGGCAAAAGGAGGGCCGACACGATATTAAGAGGTATCCCATGACTTTTGTCACTTCAGTGTAGTTCAATCAACGACGTTTTCTTTTGAGATAAGTTTAATATGTTTTTATTATTATTTATTTTTTAGAATTATACTGCATTCATGATATTACATAATAAGTCTAGATATAGTATCAAAATCTCAAACGTAGGAAGGTACAAATGAAAAGTTTTGGTAAGAAAAATTACTGTTCTAACTTCTTTGTACAATATTTTTATTGCAGAGAAAAGAAATGTATGTAAATTCATTGCGAATTGAAAATGAAGATTTTGTTTCTGTTAGTGACGGTTCGCGGCTTGTTTTTTTTTTTTTTTTTTTTTTTTTCGTTTATTTATTCAGTTTTTTTTAATCATCGTCGCAGTTGCTGTTATTCTATAGGATTTGATTCTTTTCGTGCTTTCTTTATTTATCAGTTACTTTTCATGCACTATTTTTGACATACTTCATTTTAACTGTCATTAGTTCAAGCGATTAGCATTCAACACAACTCCATTGTTTATTACCTTCTTCTTTTTACTTAAAAATTACATGCCCAAAAATTCTTTGAAGTGATGAAATAATAAGGCTTGTTTAGTTGAGTATTATTCAGATAACTAAATTCATTTTAAAAAGTTGGAAGCGACAAAATATTTTATCGCTGCATTTCTATGAAAATTTGTAAAAAGAACTGAATTATCATTAAAACTAGCTGTCGTGGCCGTCACGAAACTTTCTTCTATATCTATCTTATGAATTCCGGTTACAAAATAAAATACGTACTCGCCCGAGTAGTTGGAGACAGCGCCAATTTCCCAATTATCGTAATAACCCTGCAAATGCAGAATCAATGAGCGAAATTGGAAATCATTGCAAAAGCCTTGTTTAGATAAATTGCAAACATTTTGTTTGTTAGTAAAAAGAAATTGGCAACAGTTAAAAATTTCAAATCATTGAAAGTTTTCAGCTGTTTTGATAATTAAATAGCGTGAAAGCGATTTTTTAATGAAGTAATTTTTCGCATTGTTGACTAAGCGCAAAAATCACCCCACCCTCCCCCTGGGGCGATTGGCGCCAAAATTTAATCGATGCTTGCTTCCATATTGGGTTAGTGTTATTCCAAATTTCATTCAAATCGCTGCAATATTTCCCGAGATACAGTAGGTGCAGTGACAAAATAAGCACTTTTGATTGCTCCACCCCCCTTTGAGATATTGACACACAAATTGAATCAGCACCTGTACTCAATAGGGTCTACCTATGGACTAATTTTCGTTTGATTCCGCCGGTTACTTCCTGAGATATAGCAGTCACCCCCGCGCAGAACACGTGCGATTGCTCCACCCCCCTTCAAGATATTGACAAACAAATTGAATCAGCACCTGTACTCAGTAGGGTCTACCTATGGACCAATTTTCGTTTGATTCCGCCGGTTACTTCCTGAGATATAGCAATCACCCCTGCGCAGAACACGTGCGATTGCTCCACCCCCCTTGGAGATATTGACAAACAAATTGAATCAGCACCTGTACTCAGTAGGGTCTATCTATGGACCAATTTTCGTTTGATTCCGCCGGTTACTTCCTGAGATATAGCAATCACCCCCGCGCAGAACACGTGCGATTGCTCCACCCCCCTTGGAGGAATTCGCTAAAAAAAGTCAGGTGCACCAGTTCACATGGTGGTACATATGTGCAAAAATTTTTGTTCGATTTCATTCAGTAGTTTTTGCTCTAGCGCGGCCACAAAAACTGGTCACACACATACAGACTCACACACACACAGACAGACAGACAGACAGACAGACAGACATTTTCTAAAAATGGTCGAAATGGACTCAGCGCACCTCAAAACGTGCAAATCCGTCAAAATTCGACATTCGAAAATTTTCACGAAACCAATACTTTCTTCTATATATTAGATATAGAAGAAAGTAAAAAGCAAGTTATTTATCTTCCTTACAAATTATTTTAAATTGAAATTTTCAAACCTAATTTTCAGCTGAGAAATATAAATTTCAAAATGGAACTTTCAAAATTAAGTGAAAGTATCGTTCTCAGCATAGGCACAATTGAAGCAAAACAAATGCTTGTATGGAGGAGAGGGTAAGAAGCAATAATAAAAATGAATTAAATTAAAAAATAATAATATTAGAAAGATTTCTCAAATATCGTTGAAGATCAAAATGCCAGATGAATTATAAAAAGGATTTTTTTCGTGGTAAATTACACTGCATATTAAGAAGTCAGAACTTTTTAGACAGTTTTCCCCCTAAAAACTTCTATTTTATCGTTTCTAATTATTTGTTTTTATCAAAAGTAAAAATAATGACGCGATAAAGCAGGATGAAAAACATTAATACTTCTTCAAGCACTAAATTAAGCTTTTGCATTGTTACAAATGTATGAATTTTGAATAAAGTAACGTGAGCATAAAATGTGAGATGTGGGAGTATAACCCTATTTTTTTTTATTCATTCATTTGCTGTTTCAGCTTGAATAAACATATCTCTCAATAAAAAAAGAGGCGTCTCCGTTTCCCTCTCTGTCTTTTGTCAACAACATTTAGGATCGTTCTATATTTCGTTCTAAAGGGGTTAAACTGTTGTTTCCGAAGGAGAGTTCTCGAAATTTCCTGCCCTAACATCATTGAAAGTCAACTGAAATCACGCTTTTCGAATATTTGTCTGTCCTCTTTAAGTTATCCAAGATGAGTGTCATTCCGACGAAAATGGTACAAATCATGTCTGAAACTCTTTACTTAAGATTATCAATTTGAATAATTTCCACCAACTAATCATATTTATTTTTATTGAGTTTCCATTTATTTGTGTATAATGAAGTGTAAATAACTAGTACATGACTTATTTATGAAAGGATTTTAAATATTTTGATCACTTTGTTTAACAGAGTGGACAAATAAGCCTTTAAAAATATCTGTATAATCACAAAGAAAAGTTAGAATCACAGAACAAGCATAAAGTGGAATAAACAGCCTAAAACTGTAAGTCAGTCTGCAATTTCAAGGAAAAAAATATTTTTTTCATCATGAAATCGGCTCTAACAGAGTGGACATCCAACAGTTCGAATTAACTATCATAAGAAAAGAATGAGGCTCACCCTGGTTGTTGATTACATAATTCAATGTAGCAAGCTAATCACGGCATTATACTACCTATATTTTTAAAAAATATATCAGATTGAATGTAATTGTTTATTTTATTTCCAAAAGGCATATAACAGAGTGGACAATTCGAAACATAGAAAATCTAGGGACATGGATAAATAGTAGTGTTTTTTGGGGATTTTTTTTTTTTTCATTTGCGTAATAATCTGTAGAAATGGTGTCAGAAGCATCTTTTGTGCAGTGCAGTGTCATTTATTTTGTTCTTACATTTCAGTTTAATTTTAAATCACATTTAAAATTCTAGCAATTTTAAATCACATTTAAAATTCTAGCAATTTTAAATTACATTTAAAATTCTAGCAATTTGAAGCTGGGACACGCCATTTTCTCCTTCTTCTGACAAAGATAATTTTTATTGAGTCATTTCTAAATGGATTATACTTAATCAATTGATACTTGATGGCACAAAATTAAATGGAGAACCAATAAAAAATACACTTAATGGGTGGTAGTTATTAAAATTGATTATGAAAAATTCTAAAGTCTCGGACATAATTTGTACCATTTTCGTCGGAATAACCAATGACCATTCAATTTTGAAAAAGTTCCAGGGTGGGCCCTAAATCTCCCTTCCCCTAACATCTACGCAGATAGTCTAAAACTGTGTTTTACAGTTACATTTTCAAAAAAGTTCCAGGAGAGAACCCCCGGACCTCCCTTTCCCTAAAAAAAAATCAGATATGATCTATAATTGTGTTTTTAAAATTTTAATTTCCAAAAATATCTAGAAAAGCGCCTCTGAACCTCTTCAACTACTACTATTGCCAAAAATTGTTTAGAATGCATTTTTAAGACTACAATTGTAGTCTTAAAAATGCATTCTAAACAATTTTTGGCAATAGTAGTAGTTGAAGAGGTTCAGAGGCGCTTTTCGTTGATAATAAGCAGATTAGAGATTCGAGTTCCCTCTTTTCGGAAAATTATCTAAATTAATTTAGATAATTTTCCGAAAAGAGGGAACTCGAATCTCTAATCTGCTTATTATCAACAAAGATAGTCTAAAATTGCGTTTTTAGGAATACAATTTCGTAAAAATCCCCGATCCCCTCTTTCCATATAGTCCGAGAGCCAGTAACAGATATATATGACCAAGTTCCTCTCAAGTGATAATTAGTAAAACGCAGCAGAAAATCGAACTATGAAGCCTCGTGAATGTCAGCTGAGGCTCGGTGGGGGGGATAAGCAGTTGGAACCTCCCACGCTTGAAGAAAAAAAAAAAAAATTCAGTCATTTCCTCTCGCCTAAAAATTTACCAGATGATAGCTTATATGTAACTATTGATAAATATATGCGTCAGCTGGCTGTATCTCGGTGGAAAAATTGTCAGCTGATACTTTGAAGGTCGTTACGTAGAAGTTAGCTAGAAGCATTTACTGACTCACTGTTCGACAAAAAAAAACCTTGAAAATGCTTCTGGTATTTTGAAGGCTGATTCTTATGTAATTTGACCCCCTGAATCCGAATATGACCCCCGTTTTCCCCCATCACTTCCCAATTTTTTTTAAAACGCCCCCTTTTTTTTCATTTTTCCTTAGTTTCAGGGCTATAATATTTTTTTTTGGAGGGGAAAGGAGCCTTATATTCACCAATAAATTTTTTTGAAGGTCAAGAGAGACTCAAAGTTTAAAATCATGAGCCCCGAGAAAATAATCGGGGAACTTGGGGGGAGAAGGGGTGGCCTGGCCCCCAAAATATTTGAAAAATCACCAAAAACGATCTTTTTATTCTAGTTTCTTTAAAAAGACCTTTAAAACATTTTTTTCGGTGCAGAACCAGAGTATAGGATCCGCTCCTATGGCTCCTGGGTCAGAAAAAATTTTCACGCTGTAAAATTTTTAAAAAAAAATAAAATAATGCTTTAAAAATCGCACTTTGCACTCGAGTTTTAAAGCAGGTCTTCAGCCAAAAAAAAAAAAAAAACAAAATTGTGGCTGATTCTTATGTCAAATGACTCCCTATTTCCAAATATGACCTCAGTTTCCCCCCTCCACCCCCTCTTTCCAGAGAGTCCCCCCCCCCCCAATTCAGAGTCATTTTACTAATTCGGAGGGGAAAAGTACATTACGTAACCCGTTAACATAATTCTAAAAGGCAACAGAGGTTCAAAGTTCAAAATCATGTACATGTGTACCAAAAATATAAACTATGGCGGTGTACCCCTCCCCCCCCCCCCAAAAAAAAAATCTTCTTTTCTTGTTTTTCTAAGAGACAGTTTAAATCTTTTTTTTTTTTTTTTTTGTGAAAAATCAGAGTATTGAATTTTCTTTTCTTTTTTTTGGGGGGTGAGGGGGGAGGTATACCGCCCTAGTTTATATTTTTGGTACACATGTACATGATTTTGAACTTTGAACCTCTGTTGCCTTTTAGAATTATGTTAACGGGTTACGTAATGTACTTTTCCCCTCCGAATTAGTAAAATGACTCTGAATTGGGGGGGGGGGACTCTCTGGAAAGAGGGGGTGGAGGAGGGAAACTGAGGTCATATCTGGAAATAGGGGGTCATTTGACATAAGAATCAGCCACAAATTTGTTTTTTTTTTTTTTTTTGGCTGAAGACCTGCTTTAAAACTTGAGTGCAAAGTGTGATTTTTAAAGCATTATTTTATTTTTTTTTTTAAATTTTACAGCGTGAAAATTTTTTCTGACCCAGGAGCCATAGGAGCGGATCCTATACTCTGGTTCTGCACCGAAAAAAAATGTTTTAAAGGTCTTTTTAAAGAAACTAGAATAAAAAGATCGTTTTTGGTGATTTTTCAAATATTTTGGGGGGCCAGGCCCCCCCTTCTCCCCCCAAGTTCCCCGATTATTTTCTCGGGGCTCATGATTTTAAACTTTGAGTCTCTCTTGACCTTCAAAAAAAATTTATTGGTGAATATAAGGCTCCTTTCCCCTCCAAAAAAAAATATAATAGCCCTGAAACTAAGGAAAAATGAAAAAAAAAAAGGGGGGCGTTTTAAAAAAAAAATTGGGACGTGATGGGGGAAAACGGGGGTCATATTCGGATTCAGGGGGTCATTTTACATAAGAATCAGCCTTCAAAATACCAGAAGCATTTTCAAGGGTTTTTTTTTGTCGAACAGTGAGTCAGTAAATGCTTCTAGCTAACTTCTACGTAACGACCTTCAAAGTATCAGCTGACAATTTTTTCCACCGAGATACAGCCAGCTGACGTATATATTTATCAATAGTTACATATAAGCTATCATCTGGTAAAATTTTTAGGCGAGAGGAAATGACTGAATTTTTTTTTTTTTTCTTCAAGCGTGGGGAGGTTCCAACTACTCATCCCCCCCACTGTGCCGGCAGCTGACGGTCATAGGGCTTTATGATACTGTTGTCTGATGCGTATGGCCAATTATCTATCGAGAGGAAATAATTAACCAAATTTTCACCTGGCTCTCGGACTAATAGCACAGTCAGAGTTAATATTTGAGTTTTTAACGTTTCGATATCGAAAAAATGGACGGATGAGCGCAAGCGAACCTCTTCTCCCATAACATTACCAAAGATCGTTTAAAATGCATTTTTAAGACCAAAAATTCCAAAAAATTTTCCGGTGAGAAACCCCGCACCCCTTACTTCTGGGTAAATGATGCATTTAGGATTAGGAACACATTCTCAACTCTCTATGATCTAGTTATGACTTCCCTCTTATAAAAGAAGCTGAACCCATTCATTTCCCTCTGTTTGAAAATTAATAAGGGGTCGGCAATTTCATACTCCCCCCCCCCCCCCCAACTTTTTTGTCCCCGCTACGGGTCAGAATATGACTCCTTGTGGTCCTTATTTGAAAATTGCAATGTTCATTGGTCTTTACAAAGGCTAAACATGTTTTAAAAAAACATGAATTTTTTCTAGCATTTCTATTTTTCCTAAGTCCCCCTCAATGTTCAGCAGGCAGCGACGCCCATGATATATATATATATATATATATATATATATATAATCAAAAATCAAAAGGGGAAAATGAAAAGGCAAACCAAGGACTGGCACGTCATCAGGGGGAAGACCAGATCCCTGGTTCGCAAGGCCCTTTCTGTCTGACATAAGGGAACCTGTCTTAAATCATGCTTTTACAAAGCAGTAGAAGTAAAATCAGTTATTGCAACTTCTGCACCTGAAGAGATCAATTAATTGCTTTTGTATTTTTGGTACCAGTTAAGTTCAAAAATCAAATGCGTTCAGTTTTAAGTGAATTTATGCCATTTATAGTTAACATTTTGTACCTAAATTTTCGAGAATTTAAATGTAGAGTATTGTTATAAACTAAGTGAAAAGAATGCACTTTAATTTTGTTTATTTATTTAATTCTATTGATAACATTACGCTAAAAAAATTATCATGATCGGTTTTATCAAAAATAATTAGAGCATCTAATCAACTTTCCACAAAACTTTAATTTCTACAAAAGATCGAATAACCAGTTTAAATAGTAACATAAAATAAAATAAAAATAAAGATATGTTTCAAGCATGATTTAAAATGCATTGTGCAAGAAAAACAAAAACTTTATTTCCGAATGTTTAGCTTTTTTTTACTTAATCTTCAACTTTACTCATAATAATAACAAATAAACGGTTCAATAGTTGTAAAATATCATTCAAAACAAGGAAAATCCATTAAAAAACTACGAATTACTCATATGTAAAATAGTGATATTGATTACACTTGTAAATACGCCCACAAATAAACGTAAATGTTTCTTCATAATACTGCTCAAAATAACAGTAAGTGATGTAAAATACATCTTAGATCTTATACCAAATACATGTATTATAGCTTATACTTACCATATTGTAGTATTTTTTTCAATTTAAAATTTAAAAAAAAAAAGCCTGATTACACGTAACTTTACGTTTAACGAAGTAACTGAAATGTTTTTCCCTCTTTTATCGAGAGGTACTGATAAACACACCTAAAATTAATCAGATGTTTCACGTCAGATAGGTTCACGCGGCTACCGTTTTTGAACATGTGTAACATTTTTGTTTACATTAGAAACGTATCACTGCCAAAAGAAACTAATAAATGCGAGAACTCGAAAGGTTAAATCCAATGCTACTGGTGAATGAACCCAAAATAATTTTTTCATCCCCTATTAAATTAAAAAATGCATACGAAATCAAACGATTTTCCTAAAAATCTTTGTCATTTTACAAATTTAACGACGATTAAAAAAGTTTTTTTAAATTGGCAATAACCTTTTTTCAATCGGGAACGCGATTCTTCTATGGTTACTTTCAAACTTAAAACTAGCTCATTGATCATCACTAGACGTTTGGCGATGATCCTTAAGCATTGGTAACCACAGATCGAATATTGCCAGCATCGGCGATTACGTGCCAAATATATTTCGCGCATGCGCTTTTGGTGCAGAGCAAAGTCTTTCTGAATGAACTATCGAAAAGCGTATTGTGTTGCATTGTATTTCTCTTCGCAATCTAGTGTTAAAAAACTACATTTTCCAAACAAACTTCAATTGTCAAGAAATGGCAAGTCGAGTCAGACGTGTGGTTGAGACTGATTTATCGAATGTTGAATTCGATACAAGTGAAGACGTTGAAATTATTCCTACCTTCGATGCGATTGGTTTGCGAGAAGATTTGCTTCGCGGTATATATGCCTATGGTAATGTAGTCAACTATCGCTTTGTGATTTTCAAACACCGTTTTTGTGTTCTATAAGCTTATTAATATGTGTTTTGTAAATTTTTATAATCATTGGTATGTTTTTCCTTCATCGTATTGCATAACTACGGTCACTAAATTTACAAAATGCAAAAGCGTAAATTTCAGTATTATTTCACTTATTTAGAAACATCTGTTTCCTTCTATCATTTTTACTTGCTTCACATTGAGTTATATAGTTATATTATCATCTATAGCCTAGTATCACTTGAAAAAAACAGGCATCCATTTTTTGCTAGGAACCTCACCCATTTGTAATAAAGGCTCATTTAAAAGCTGTAATTCAAGGAAGCCCATTTTGTTAGATAAAAGAACCAATTCTGGGCAGGAGTTAATTCAAGATTTCTCCAGCATTAGATGAAAATTTGAGAAACTAGTATACTTCAGATATATTTCAAAAATAGTATGGAAAATCTGGAAAATTATCACATTTTTTTAACAATTAGCCTACAGTGTTTCCTGGCTTAGGCTAATTTGAAGTTTTGTAATGAGTTCCCGCCCTAGACCTCAAGATTTGGAAAATTTTCAACTGGCCAGTGGCCACTAGACTCAAAAAACTTGGTGGCCACCAGTTTTACCGAGTTTTGAAAATACCACTCTAGTACGAGAATGGGGGGGGGGGGGAATATAAATTTGTCTCTTTAAATGTTTTAAGTATGTTTTATTTAAAATTCTTGATGGGAACTATCAAACATTATAAAGGTGCTAATACTAAAGTAATGCTAACAAAAAATATAAATTATATCAATCATGGAGTTACAAGAAGTATTGCGTACCTAGAACTTCCAAGGTAATTAGTTACGAGTTCTAAAGTACCACTGACTGTGGCCTCTAGGAATCAATCTACTTTTACACATCTCAATACTTCAAAAACAGTTATTAGTAATTAAAAAAATATATGCATAACAGTTTTATAAATACAAATGCTCTGAAAATTAATTTGAGAAATGTACACTGTTGAGCATGTTTCAAAATGATAAAATTCAACAGCTTTGATTTTTCACTATCTGTAACTATATTAATGATTCAAACAATAATTTTGAATAGCTAAATTATAAAATAACTATTTCAGTCAAAAAGTTGAGGAAGTAGCAAAACTTCATAGTATTCAACCATATATTGTTCAATACATTTTTAAATTGCAATTATATTAAAAACATAGCTTATTAATGAACAATTGAAATTTTCAATTAATCATTAGTTTGCGAAAATAGCAATGTTTCAAATTAATTCTTCAATGTATTGTAAGCAGGAATGTAGGTCAAAAATATTTTTCCTTTAAATAAATTTTCCCTCATATATTTGATATATCCCCCTAATTTTTCTCTTTATAAAATTCATTTAATCAGTTAGAGTACAGAAAAGACCTTGAAAGCATACGGATAGATGCAAGAAGAGCAGCAGATTTTTTTATCCTTTCAAAGGGTTGCAATTTGTAAAGTGAAAAACCAAATAATTCTTTTCCAGAAATTTATTTTATGAAATTTCAATTATTGCATTATATACTAAATTTATAGTAACATGGGTGCAACAAGGATTTTATAACGTTATTCCTTGGGTAGTGATATTGGACTAAGGACCACCAAACAACTTATTACTAATCTATTAAACTAAGCTACTTTTCCCTGTTATATGGATTGTAATTTTAACATTAGCTTTGTGTTTAACTTTAAAATTTTCACCCTGATTGTGCACCTGGTGTTGCAAGAGTATCTGCTTAGAACAAAAACCTCTTTGAAAAAAAAAAAAAAGCTTTGGTTTTATTAATGCATTCAAATATACTAAATTGTATATATCAAGATATTTTCTGATTACCGTATTTTCGGGTAGATAAGCCGCACCACCGTATACGCCGCAGTTCGCAAAATTCGGGAGAAAAAAAATGCGTTTCATCAGAT
Organism: Uloborus plumipes; assembly: GCA_038373865.1. NCBI lineage: Eukaryota > Metazoa > Arthropoda > Arachnida > Araneae > Uloboridae > Uloborus > Uloborus plumipes. The sequence goes on from JAXGGA010006096.1 coordinate 50,562, forward strand.
ACGCCGCATCGGCGTATAAGCCGCATAAAACTTTGTCAAAAATTCAATCTGCGAGAACCTACACCTACGCTGTATACTGGAATTGACATCGTTCAAAAACAATGACAAAGAATTAGTAACATTGATTTGAAAACAGTGTTTCAATATTATAAATAAATAAAACGTTGCAACATTTTGGCAATAACTGCACTTTATAGTAACCCTGTTCTGCTCCAGTTGGTTTCTACTGCAACCCTACTTCCTATCCTCACGGCAACGTTTTTCTTAAAAAATAATTTAAATTATTTGTTCTTCGTTTGGATTCGTTGGTTGTGGTTGATGTTTTTTTTTTTCTTAATTTATTCCACTTCCTTATCGGTTGATGTTTTTTTTTCTTAATTTATTCTACTTCCTTATCCGTTGATGTTTTTTTTTCTTAATTTATTCCACTTCCTTATCGGATCTAGGAGAATAAAATAACATCTAAATAAGCAGAAATGCTATCACCATTTTCAAAATAGATCTTTTCAAGGGCGTTGCAGTTCTGGTTTTCGATGTCAGACTCTAATTTGTTTTGTTTTTATGCAAAAACTAAACATAACATGAACTTTGAAAAAAAAAAAAAAAAAAAACTTTTACATCGTATAAGCCGCAGCAGGAGTTAAAATTCGGCTTTTAAACACGTATAAGCTGCGGCTTATCTACCTGAAAATGCAGTACTTCCTTTTTGTATTGTAAAAAACGTGTCAGATGCAGATAGAATTGAGATATTTGGATTGGTAAAACATTGCAGTCTGTTTCTATGAAAAGAATTGGACATTATAATTGCTAACTTTCTCTTTCAGTAAAGCAATAGTTATTTTTTACTCCGAGGTCCAATGTCCACTCGTATTTCCGGTCAAAAAACGATCTTCCCCTATCCCCCCCCCCCCCCCCACGCAACTTCTTTCCTAGAAAATTGTGTCAAGCAAGGGGTTCTTTGTTGGAGGAAATAGGAGCCTGCTCTCCCCCCAGCATGGGGAGAAATGGAAACCTGTTTCCACCTACCCACAGCAACTCCAGACAAACTTCTTCCCCAGTTTTTCCCCTTTGTTTGATGAAGGGCAATTCTAAACAATACATCGTCTTCTCCCATTTCTTTCGGGAGCCTTATTGTACTGATGCATCTCTGGACTGGTGTGGATTTCTTTTCTTGGAATCTAAAATAAAAATAGCAAAAAAAAAAGGTGGCGACTGTTGAAATTTTTTGGGGTCGCCACTTTTGAAAACTAGGTCGCCACGTGGCGAGTGGCGACCGTAAATCTTGACCTTTATCCCGCCCATAAACCAGGGCTGTGACAGACCTGAAGCAAATACACCCACAGCTCGGTATTGACATCCTGAGACTGTAGATCCTCCCGAGTGGTATTTGAAACAACAACAACAACAGTTGTTTGTCAATGTATTTTGTTACCACATTAAAAAATATAAATTTGTAAGATAAAGGTAACCAATTAGTCCATTGTTGAAAATTATGCTTTTGTTCTTCATCTGTTAAAATGAACTGCAATGACTAATCTTGTGTTTAGAGTTAATTTTTCTTTCTTTTATAGGCTTTGAAAGGCCCTCTGCTATTCAGCAAAGAGCTATTAAACCTATAATGAAAGGCAGAGATGTTATTGCTCAGTAAGTGCTTTATTCTCTTTCTTATTATATGTAGAAAGTTGGCTGATTTCTTAGAAGTACATTCTTACTTATTAGTCTTACTGTATGTTTCTTACAAATTCTGACGTTCACTCATGTTGTTATGTCATGGATATGTTAATGTTTACATGTCATATTTTTGCTGATTCATTATTTTGTGTTAATGCTTTTGAAATAGCAAAACTTTTGAAATACATGCAGGGTTGCTGCTGAGCTTGTCAAATACAATGCTCGCCACTTATTAACATCACATTTGTTCTGAGATCATTTAATTTTATAAATCGACATACTTACATGATAAAGGGGGGGGGGGAAGCTTTAAAGTAAAAATACAGTTTATAAATGAGCATGACGTGGTGCAATTTTGATATATCCCCCCAAAATTACAACCCAAATCTGGCACTCCCTACGGACTTTTTAGGGTTGGTGTTTCTTATTTTGGTGTTGCCACTTTAGATTTTTTCAGTGTTTAGGTTTTTGTATTTAGCGAGAATCCATCTTGGCAAGAAAAAAAAGGCCCCAAAAACAGGTATTTTGCTTGGCGAGAAAAAAAAGTTGCAAAATTTCCGATTGGGGGGTATATCAAAGTAGTTCCCATGACGTACATTACTATTCAAGGGCCTTGACAAATTATTGTCTGATTAGCAGAATTTTTAGAAGTAAGGATTCAACATTATTTGGTAATTTATGTAAGTTTTGTAACTTACAACACTCTTTGCTCTAATGTGTATCGGGTGACATCAAATATTCAAATTGGATTTTTCAAATTGAACACTGTGATTTCCTCATCTTCAGAGACTTACTTCTTCTCTTCTTGGTGCTACATGACTATGATTTTTTTTTTCGGCTTAATTTTAAACACAAATTTGTTTTCAATTTTTAACACAAATATAAGTGTCTTTTTCAATCTTTTAACATACGCTCTCTAAGAGCTTGATTTTATAAAACAGTGCTAATGATTATATTAAAGGATGTTTTAAATTATGTGTTAATTATGTTCTTTCAAAATTGATTGTAATAAGTGGCTGGTTTTATAAACTAGTTATTTCATAGATGGTGGTTACTTTATTTTGAAACTGAAACAAGGATACAAAAATTCAAAGTGGACTTATTACTTTAATTTTTTTATTAATAATATTAGATATTTTATCTCACTACTTTTTACTTTTTCATATTAAAGTAAAAATACAAAAGAGGAATATAGGTGGAGAAAAGGTAAGAGAGATTTTTTTTGTTCTTTTTTTATTTTCAGGAAAAAGAAAATGAGCTTGTGAGTTTTCTGTAAAAATATGTTTTAGTACAGGGGTGGCCAACCCGCGGCATGCGTGCCACAATGTGGCACGGCAGAGCAGCAACAGTGGCACGCGAAGACTTTTTAAAAAAATTCCAAAATTGAGGGAAAAATGTCGATCTCAAAAATATTGATAAAAATAAAACCCTTGAACTGATGAATATTATGATATGACGATTAAGTGTCTGGAGGCTGGCTTACAAATTGACTTAACTGCAACATTGCAAAGTACTTAGCGTTAGCTTCGGACATGCAACGAAAGCTGTGACGCTACAGACAATCCTTTCTAAAGCATATTTGTGCTTGACACGGATGAAACTTTCAATGCTGCAGAACGGATTCTTGATCTGTTATAGTTGCAGTTATGGGTGATGAATTAAAAAAAAAGTTAACTCTGCAATTAAAATTAAGAAACCAGATTGGACAAAATTCATTATGGTTGCACAAACAAAGACCCTTAAATTGTTTTTGTTACATTACTCGAAAATAATTTTGGAAAAAAGCTTCAAAAGTATCATGAATTATTTATCACAAACTCCTTGCCAAGGAATTAGACTTTTTCTCTGTTGGTGACCCTGTAGAGTTCACTGTAATAACAAACTATGAATTTGAGCTCTGAATGTTTTGTGAACTTTTCCCAGGAGAAAGAGGAGAGCATGGCAAGTTACTCCTTCATTGAAATGTGCAATAGCTGTCCAGAGAAAAAATAGTCATAAGATTTTAGGGAGTGTGTTTTTTAAAATGTCTGGAAGGAAAGCAATGAAGACTTGCTACTTAGGAATGAAGAACAGCAAATGAATTTAGTTAGGTCATCTTATCTCTTATTATCCGGCGTTTAAGTAATTTAAATTTAAGATTGCACAAAAAAAGTTTCTAAAACCAGTACAGGCCATCTGAAACTTCAGTTTCTTTCTCTCTACTTTGGGGAAAAGGAATAAAACATTAAATTTAATAATTTTCCAATATGGAGAACATTTTACACCTATTTTAACATGTTTTTATACATTCAGTGTTAGGTTTGATGATTTTCAGGATCATAAAAAAATGCTGATCTTTTTTCTCACTACTAACCCTTTTCAACTGACCTTTTGCATTGGTAATCAAATATAAGAGCTTACTTCAACAGAAAGTCATCCACGTTATATAGAAAGTTTGGAAATTTGTACCGACAATTTTTTTGTCACATTTGCACACTTTTGCCGTCTGATGCTGTTGTAAATTTGGTTCAAAATACGCTTCTAAACAAATAGTTTTTGTTATGAATGCAGAAAAATCTAAATACTGTTGAATATTTATTGATAGCACTTAAAACACTTAAACTTTTTAGGGCTCTCAAGAACTAAGCCTAAAATGAAAGACTTGGTAAAAAAGATACAGACTCGTAAAGCACATTAAGTACAGACTGTTTAATTTTTAGAAAATATTTGACATTATTTGTTTCTTTTTTAAGCATAAGCCAACAGACAGAACCTATAAATGTGTTTATTAACGATAACTCTTAAGTTCGTACTTGTTTTACCTTTATTATCATTTAGATTTCAATTTCTCAGATTTACGAGAAAAAATGTTTCATTTGAGCAAGAATTACATAGTCAGCCAACATAAAATCTATTTTAATTAAAAAAAAAATTCAGTTTATTGGAAAAATACAATGTGGCACGCTGAGCCTTTCCTCTCCAGATAGTGGCACTCTCCCTAAAAAGGTTGGCCACCCCTGTTTTAGTATCATATTAATGATGTTTTTTTTTTTTCTCTCAACATGGTTGGCTCCTCTCCCCATTCTTTGACAAAGCATGACACTTTACACAGACTCCTAGAGAAAATAATCCCCAAAATGACCCAGAGAATGCTTTTGTTTAAAATCTTCTATGCTAACCTTATCATTGACAAAGTTACTTACTCCTTCAGCAGATGTCTTTAAACTAAAGCCTGAACTAAAAAGATGAATATTGAGAAGAGATTGAGTTTTCCGAAATGCTTTACAATTTGTTACACAGATTATTGAAAATCCTTCAAAACCAAAAGCTACTGCTTAAGTTTTAAGGACATCTGTTAGCTATGTTTAGTCATAAATTGATAATGTTAAGTAGCTAAAAAAAGTCGTAAAATATAAAAGTGCTTTATGGGGTAGTAAGTGGAATTCCTTTCTATTCAGCTTACCTGTTTGCCACATTAGGCCAGATCAATAAGGGTCTTTTCGAAGAAATTGTAAAGTTTGATGAAAAAATATTTGTATAATTAATCACATTGAAAAAAAATCCATTCCAAATTGTTTTTTTTTGTGTATATATTTGATTGTTTTTACTTTTTCTTAAATGCTCAAATAATTATGCTTGATATAATAAATGCTTAAACAGTAATGTACTGAAGCAGACGTTCCCAAATTTAAACGTAATCATGTTTCATTTGTAGTCTAGATTGTGCTGTTAATTATTTAGCATTTTTATTGCTTTCTTTTTTACTCAGGGCACAATCTGGTACTGGGAAAACCGCAACATTTGCAATTGGAGTTCTTCAAATGTTAGACACTGCAATACGAGAGACACAAGTTTTGACATTGTCTCCTACAAGAGAATTAGCTGTACAGATTACAAAAGTAAGCTTGATACTGTCTGTATGCACACTGCATGATGATTGTTAAATTTGCTACCGAATTGCTGTTATTTTCTTTAGGTGTTCTTAATTATCAGCATAATAATATTAATCTTTTATTTATTTAGTTTTCACATAAAATGTATATTTTTAAAAATTCTTAATGTGCTTAAAATGTTACATCATAATAACGAATTGCTTATAATATTATTAGGATTCTTTTAAATCAGTGCAAGAAAGTCTTGTCTTGATTTTAGATTTTATAGTCTGTTAATAAGCCCTGTGGTAGAAAGCTGCCGACACGGCAATATTATTGCAGAATCAGGGAGGCAGCGTCACAGAAAGAATTTTGTGATTGAGAGCAAAAAAAAAAAAAAAAAGGCTAAGAAAAGAAAGTAGTATGAAACAGCCACCAGAGAAAAACTCGATGAATCTATAGTTATTAATGTCAACATTTTTATAAATATAAAGACCTTGTGTTACTGTAAACGGGTTGCATATGCATTTATTATTGAAGAGTATTCATGTTGCAGAAAGAACTTGGTTCTAGAAAATCTGTTGCCGAAAACTGAAAAAAATTCTGGCACAGGGTTAATAATTATTTTGTATTGTTTGAAATAGAGCTAAAAAATCTAAATTGAAGTGAAAAAGTTTTTCTCTTGAATTTTCCAGCGTTTTTATAAATAAATTTATTTTTCATATTTACTTGATTTAAGAATTGTGCTTTAAGATGAAATATGTAAAAAAAAAAACTTTTCAAAATCTTCTTGATTGTGAACTGATTTATAAAATATCCTTTTAAACACAGACATGCCTGGTCCTATGTCATCTAAAAGCCTGTTGAAAACAGCTACTTGTGCTCCATTTGAAATTAATCAATTTTGTTTTTAGGTTATTCTGGCTTTGGGTGATTATATGAATGTACAATGCCATTCTTGTATTGGCGGAACAAATCTTGGAGAAGATATAAGAAAATTAGATTATGGACAACATGTTGTATCTGGAACACCTGGAAGGGTTTTTGGTATGCATAAAATATTTTTAGAAGAAATTTTAATTGTAATTTATAAAATAGTAAATATTATGCTAATACTTTTTTTTTTATTTTTATTTTAGATATGATACGAAGAAGAAACCTGAGGACAAGATCCATTAAGATGTTAGTTTTAGATGAAGCTGATGAAATGTTAAATAAAGGTTAGTTTTTATATAATGATGCTTTGTAAAAGAGGAGTTAAATTTTGTATCTTAGATATATGAAAAAAAAATAATAACCTCAGACCATAGAGACTTTTAATGACTTAGAATTATATGAATTAATTGGAACCAGACTTTCAAAAATTCAGGTAATATCTCCTACCCCCTTATTTTGGATAGAAGGGTCTGTTTTAATTGCTGTGTGTACGTTGGAAACAAGATACAGTAACTTTTCGAAGAAAAAGGACCATTGTTTGCCAAATTTGCAGTTTGAAGTTGTTGCACTATTGAATTGTTTGAACCTAAAAACTGCTTATTTGATGCCAATTTTTTGTGGACTAAAGGCTTGAATATCATGGCAAGCAAGCCAGCATTTGGAAAATATTTCATCATACACTTCCCGATCCTGCCATCACAGCACAAAAGGAATTTTTAAGTTACTTTCGAATTTTTTAGAACAGCAAAGTTTAAGGCCATACAAGTCGCCATAAGAAATTTTCGAGGACTTCACAAATGAGTTATATTAAGCTTTCTGTTTAAAATGTTCTTCATTTATATGTTGCTATGTATAGCAAATGTATGATTATGTGTAAAAAATACTTTGATAAATTTTTATGTAATATAGTCTGAATACATTCAAAGTTTTTTTAACCTTACAATATATGTGTATAAAAAATGTACGATTATGTGTATACATATTTTAATAAAGGTTTATTCAGTGAAAATATTATGAAATATAGCCAAAATACATTCCAAGTGGTTTTTAACGTCGATTTAACTTGAAACTTCAATATTTTCACAGGTTTCAAAGATCAAATCTATGATGTTTATAGATATCTCCCGCCAGCAACTCAAGTTATTCTGATTTCTGCTACTTTGCCTCATGAAATTTTAGAAATGACCAGCAAATTTATGACTGATCCAATTAGGATTTTGGTAAAACGGTAAGTTCAGGTTATTCACCATTATTTTTTTGATACAATTAGTAAATATGCTTTAAAATAAAGGAATGGAATTATTTCTCATAAAATCAGCAGAAATTTTGAACTATGAAAGTAAATACTGATGTGATCTTTATTTTGAGAAATTTGTATTAAATTTTACTGATGATTTTTCTATTCTGTACTAAGCCACCTGTTGTCACTAATGTTTAGACATACATAAAATTTGATTTAACAGGCTAATTTGCTTCATACAAACCTGATTTAAAGGACCATTCATGTTGAATATATTCTAAAAAGTTTTTTTTATTCACTTGGTTTATTTTAAAGGTTTTTTTTTTTTTTTGTGTGTGTGTGTGTGTGAGAGCAACCAATATTTTTTTAATGCTGGCGATTGTCAAAAAAAATATTCAACTCTCTTTATTGTAAAACAGCAATTAAGTTTTTGAAATGCAATGCTAAATAAAAATAATAAGCAAGGGATTAGATTTTTCGTTTTTATTTCCAGGAAAAAAAGTGAAAAGATAATTGAAACAAAAAGTACATTCGCCTTGAGTTAATATTGACACAAATTAGAGATTGATTTTATTCAATCAAAGTGAAGTGAATGCAAAACACGTCATTTTATCATTTATATGATAAATGATTATTGAGATGAATAACAGATCTCCATGTCACTATTACGAGGAGTATTATGATCCTTTAAGGTCCCAAAGAGGATCATAATACTTGTTCCTCAAACTCTTTTATTTGGAAGGACTAAGACGACGCTCTAAAAATACAGTATTTGATGTGACTCTCAGACGTAAAAGGCTGTAACTCCAAAGCTAAATCTTTGAAATTGATATAGAGTGACAAAATTTCTAGTTTGATGCTAATGTAAAAGAACATATTTTTCCCATGGTATGTTTTAACAATTGAAAATTTTAATTGGTCTGGATATGGAGATAACAGTTGTGAAGGTAGGCTTGATTTTTGTAAAGGATTAATTTTATTTTTTAAAGTTTTTTTTTTTTTTTTTTAAATTTAAATTCAGTAAGGTAGCAAACCTTGTCAACTAGCATAATAACTGAGGTTACATCATGAAAATGATGTATTGTATATGGGATTTTCTTAATAGAAGAAATAGTCTTACTTTTTGCTATCTAACTCAAGAATGATGCACAATGGAATGTTTATTTTCAGATTGTTAAATAACCAAAGTGTATTACGAAAATAATAACTTAGTTATTGCAACTGAACTGCTAAAAACTTTGGAAATTTGTTAGGGATAGTAGTTAATATATAGGGGGGGGGGGGAACAAATTAGGACGTAGTGCACCCAATAATTTATTAGATCTTACTCTAATTGTAATATCTAATAATTTTTTTTTAATGGATCTAGATTATTTAGAAATTTTAAGATTATAGTAATGATCCTTAGTGAAATTTAAGTTTCATTATAAAATTACGACTTATGATAAAAAAAAATATGTTGAATGATCTGAATTTTTCTTGTAAGTTTCATGATACTGCTATAATGCAAGTTTTCTAATTGCAAATCTTTTCTTGAAAAGTTACACCATGTAAAGTTTGTTCCTATCCTATAGGTGTTAATATCTGCAAAATTTTCTTTCTTTGAAACACTAAGCTAGTACATGCAAATTAATAGCTCTTGATATGCATAATTAAATCTGTATAAATTTATAGTGTTTTAAAAGCTTCTTTATATTTCTAGTGATGAATTGACACTGGAAGGAATTAAACAATTCTTTGTTGCTGTTGAAAGAGAGGAATGGAAATTGGATACATTGTGTGATTTGTATGACACATTAACTATTACACAAGCTGTAATATTTTGCAATACTAAAAGGAAGGTATGTCTCTAGTTTCATGTCCTAAATTGGTACTTGATTGTATTAATCTAAATAATAAATACACTTGAACCTTGCTAAAACAACTCCTAGGTACCTTTAAAATTAAATTGTCTTAACCGTGGTTTGGTTTATCTGTTGATCAATAAACAACGAACAGGAGGACATTGATCGGAAATATGCACTTCGTTTTAGCAGTAATTTATTATAAGAGTGTTTGAACTCATGAGGTTTGATTATATTTGTAGAAATGCACGGTGCATATTCTATAGTACTGTAAAGGCCTTTAATTTCGCGGGCCGTAATTTTCGCGAAAATGAATATATCAGTGATTTCGCGAGCCCACAATTTCGCGAATTTTGCATGTACAGAACCGAAAGTTGAAAAAGTCCAAAGTATGTCTTTCGCATAAAGCATTTTAAGATTTTTCCTTTTGTCCGAAAATTTTCTCCCCCCACCTCCTCGCCTCGCTCTTCAAAGAACCCCATCTCACTCCCTTCGCTTTTCTCAGAATCGGATCGTCCACCTGTTTGAACTTGAACAAACCTATATGCGTATTTAACGGTATTGAAGCCAAACATGATATAATTTTGAATGGCTTCAAAGAAGCAGGTATAAATATTTTAGGTGAATGAGCTGTGTTCGATTAATTTTATTATTTTATACTCGAGAAATATAGTTGTATATATTATTCAAGAAATAGCCAATCAAGTATGAGCTGCCTTCTGTTACTTATATTCGAGAAATATAGTTGTATATTATTCAAGAAATAGTTTTGTCAAGAGGAGGCTTGTAACTGTTCAATAAATTATAAAATTTTGGGGTAAGTGAAACATTTCTGATTTTTTATTATTATTTGAGGCGGGAAGAAAAAAAAATTCGCGAGCCCTAAATTTTCGCGATTACGAAGGGCTCGCGAAAATCGCGAAAATTAAGGCCTCGCGAATAAAAAGGCCTTTACAGTATGCTGCCTATTCAGCACACAGATCAAATATTCGATTTGGCTGCCACAGACTAGTTGGGCATGCTCAACTGAACCTTTCATCCCTTCAGTAGGTCTATAAAATGAGTACCAAGCCTGCTTGAGAAATGAGAACTGGGTGTTCCACGTTCAGTTGACCACGTAACTGGAACATCTGCAGTAACCTTTGTGGGCTGTTGTGTCGCTGAATTTAGGTTTACTTTATTTCCATGAGAACCAATAATTTTGTGTGTAAAATTTGAAATATTGTTTTAATCAGTCATTACCTTTGACATAGGTGGACTGGTTGACGGAAAAAATGAGAGAAGCCAATTTTACAGTTTCATCCATGCATGGTGACATGCCTCAGAAAGAAAGAGATGCTATTATGAAAGAATTCCGATCTGGCCAAACGTGAGTTTCGTTTTTATTTTTTCAATTTAAATCCGTACAATATTTAGGGCCTTGTAATATATTGAAAGCCTAATATTCGATTTAAAAATCATTAAATAGGATTCAAAAACTTATTTACTTGTTTTTAACAATAGCTACTTTCAACAACTATATGAATTCAATGTTTAATAAAGCTTTGCCCCTTTTCACATAGAAATGAATTTGGTAATCTTTTGCTAACATAACAAACTGAATCATTCTTAACATGAAAATTGATGAAATATAATAAATATTCATAGTCAAATAATGCTTTCTGTGACCTTGAAATATTAACACCACAAAACCTTGTCAAGTTATATATCGTATGAAAGCCTGTTTAAAGAGCTTTAAAATGACATATAACAAGAGTTTAGCTGCAATAGAAGCTGAGAAAATTGAGTCTTTGTATGTACCAAAATTTCACTTTTTGCCATTTTTCGAGTTTTTTAAGCGGTTTCACACAAAAAACTAACAGCTGAAAAAAAACTTAAAAATCAGTTTTCTGTATCACTTCATAGATGTAATCAACCCTATAATTTTTTTTTGAAATTGGTGATGGTCAAGTTTTGAGGCTTGTTGATTTCACATGGACCCATATCTAAACCTATCTCTATCTAAATGACCAATATCTAAACATAGCTCTAACCTGTATGTTTATTCCTGTATGTTTATTAGGAGGTTGTGTAGAAATTTTCAGCTAAGACATTCCTGTTGATAAACGTAAATTCTTGAAGTCCATTTCTTGCTTCAAAGTAAAAATTGTATTATTTAGGCCAATATTATGTATTCAAGTTAGAACTGAATATTTTTTTTTTTTTGAATCACTTTCATTCTCAATAACGAAGGATTTATCTATTTTCAGTCGGGTTTTGATAACTACAGATGTTTGGGCAAGAGGCATTGATGTTCAACAAGTTTCGCTGGTTATTAACTATGATCTTCCAAATAACCGTGAGTTGTACATTCATAGGTGAGTTGGTGGAAATGTTATGTTTATCATTTACAATTTTTTTTTTCGATTCTACTTATTTGTAATTATTTTTTAAAATACTGTTTAAGAACCATTTGTTCAAATAGGGATTACAATATCTGCCTGTTTTTTGATTGAGTCTGATACAGAAACTCTAGATGAATTTTTTTCTGCTTTGGCTTCGTTATTTAAAAAAAAAAAAAAAAAAAAAAAAAAAAAAAAAAAAAAAAAAAAAAAAGACTGGTTTGTGACCAGAATAGCACCTTTTCTTGCCTTAGTTTTTGTTATAGGCAGTCCCCTAATACGACTTCTTACAGCATGTTTTTAGTCTAACACAAACTTGATCAACTTAATTATGGGAACCCTTAAATAAATTTTGTTTCAAAACAAAAAGACAAGAAAATTTCGCAGCATTACTTCCATGGCATTTGGTAATTTCATTTTTTTCCCCAGCTCTTTTAAATACTAAATGTAATACTTATAGACATGTTATCAGTTTACATGATGCCTGCGGCTCAGGAATCATTAACGAATCAGAAGGGAGGCACTACCTTGTTTCTCTGCGTCTCAGTACACAAAGTGCAGAGGCATTTTTAAGGCTGATTCTTTCACAGTACTTGAAAGAAAATAATAATGAAAATACGATATATAATGACTCAAAAAGTGGATTTTAAAAAAGTTTTACGTAAACAATGAAACTTACTGCTTTTAGCAGAATTCATTCTATTTACAAAATAGTGTTGGTAGTTACACTCTCCCGCTTGTCAAGCATGACTTACTTTAGTATAGTTGGAAATTGTTAAAAAAGTATTTTAGAGTCTGCAATATATTTTTAGTTAATAGATAGGTCAACCCATGCGTGCCAAATCAACTGTTTTTCATGGGAGATTCTCGTTTTTTTTAGTTATTTTTTTAACTGTTAAACAAAACTCTAATTTAAGAATGTTTTTCAATTAATCATCAAACGGTTTCACTTTCTTTTCAATAAATGGTGCCCGTTTTACTGTAGTTAATTTTTTGAAACTTTCGACACTTGCATGTTCAACAAACCACTTGCTTCGCTAAAAATTGCATCTTGAAAATATTTCACTTACAGTAAACTCCCGATTATCCATGGAATAGGGTGGCAAACTGACCATGGATAAACGAATACCTATCGAACAATAGGTTAAAAACGATATTTTTTGCAATAGCTAAAAAGAAGTCAGTAACACAACGCAAGCATTTAAATTATAGCTAAAAATGACGACATTGAATGTAAAAAAAATCTTGAAAAGCAAAAACGATCTATAGCCCATTTTCATTTTTTTGTATACATTAAATCATCACGGTAAAAAAAAAGTGTAAGGGCCCTGCTCCACATTGACATAAAGCAGAAGCGTAAAATGGAGCAAATTTTCGGTTTTGTGCCTTCAGTTTCGGTCGCGTTTTATGCTGATGTGGAGCAGGGTCCTAAGAGACCCGGCAGTAATCCGAACCGCAAATAATTGGAAGTATGCTGTTTATTTAAATATATACTATCATACAAATACTTATTTTATTCTTTTTTTTTTTTTGAGTATTTATTTTAACTATATAATTTTTATTCATGATTTTTTTGAATTGTTGTCACTTTCTTTGGTGGGGTATGAACTAAATTTTAAGCAAATGCATTTTTAAGCAAATGCATTTTTAAGCAAATGCATTTATAATTGTTCAAATTTTATATTTACTACTTACTTATTGGCTTAGGCCTCAAAAAAAAAAAAAAATAATAATAATACTAATAATAAAATAAAATAAAGTTAATCCTTTTTTTTTTAAATTTAATGTTTGAAGCAAAAATCGTGATCTTAAAGTTAATTATGTGCTTAGTAAGTCATCAAGTGAAATCTTTTTTACTGTCAAAATTTGGCAAGCATGTCAACCATATTTTTAGCTTACCTTCATATGTGAGGAAAATGTTCTGTTAAATGTTTTGAAATTATAAAATTTTAATTTTTTATATTCATCAACAAAAGTTACAATGTGATCATATAAGTAACATTCTCAGATAAGTCAGTCAGATAATTAAGTTTGCTTTTATATGTGTTTAATGTTTTGTAATATACTTTGAAAATATGAAATTATAGTATAGCATATGTTATAAAATTTTAGGATAGGCCGTTCTGGAAGATTTGGACGTAAAGGTGTTGCAATCAACTTTGTTAAAAGTGATGACATCAGAATATTGAGAGACATTGAGCAGTATTATTCTACACAGATAGATGAAATGCCCATGAACGGTAAGCTAAATATAAAACAATTTCCCCCAAATTAGTATTTCAGTGTAATAATTCTTTAACATTTGAAGTTTTTGCGAAATTTGACTCCTGATATTCTTCTAAATGTTAAAAAGTTTATTTTTTTATGAACACCACATATTTTACTTATTAAAAAAGTCTTTTTTTTTCAGTTGCTGACCTTATTTAATGGAAGTCCATCATGCTGGAGCTCACTGAAGTTTAAAATTCACCAGTGCAAGACCTTCATAACTTAAATGCATTGTACCATAAAAAACTGTATATTTCTCATGCTTCAATATTAAAGTTTCACAAGCTTTTTTTCGTTTCTTTAACAACCATGCATATGGTCATTTTATGCATAACATTGTTTATAATGTCTTAGAATAAAAATTTGTTTAATAAAATATTTTGAGATTTCTTTCCTCCACGTTTCATACTACTAAAGGATTTGATTAGCAGTTAATATTAATCGCAGATGCAGCAGTTAATAGTGTAAGTGTTGATTTTTCAAATTCATGTTCTTTCAAAATTCTTATGTAGTTATATCTCAAGTGGTAATGTTTATGAATGTCTTGCTAAAAACATTTCTGTTATGCAACAATAGCTTGTTTAAAAATTAAAAAAAAAAAATAATAATAATAATAATGGCAACAGAGAAACTTACACCTTTTCACTGTGGCATGATTATTTTCAAAGCCTGTTTTTTTTGCATGCATGTATAAAAATTTTACAGCAAAAAGACCGCAATTTTTCGTGTTGCATTTTTTTACTCTTAAAAGTAAACACTGTTTTGCTTGATGAAGTAGTGTTTGAGAAACAAAAGAAATTTTCCTTCTAGAATATTTATATTCAAGTCATTAAGCAAAAATTGCTAGTGCATAATTCATCGACAAATTTAATTTATTGCATGACTTGAAGGGCGAAAAAAAAAAATCATTAAATGGAACAAATGTATATTTTAATAATCTAAAATAAAATATTTACTATAGTTTATACAAATATTTTATGTTACAAATCACTCTATTCTTCTCCTCATCCTGTACTTTTTTTTATATCTACGAGCAGTTAGAAGCATACTGCTTTTTGTTATATGCAAAACAAAAAATGTTAATGTCTGTAACAAAAAAAAAAAAAAAAACTAAAGTTGTATATACCGTATTTCTCGCCGTATAAGACGCAACCAATTTTAAAGGAGGCAAATCTAGAAAAATAAGGGCTTTTGTATTTGCCGTTAAGATGCAGGCACCCCCCCCCCCCCCGATTTTGGGGAGAAAAAGTGAGTCCTATACGGCGAAAAATACGGTAATGTTTTCAATTATGGTGAACAATTACTCTAAAGAATTGCTAAAAGGAGCACGAAGGATTCATTTTAATTTTTTTTATGAATTAATGACAACTCTTACTAAGTTTTTGTTATAAACCAGGGGTGAATTCAGGATTTTTTTTGTCGGGGTCCTGTTTTCGGAATTTTGTGAAAAATAGTTACGGATCATTTTTGAATCTTGGATTTTTGTGAAGGGTCAGTTTTTGAGTTTCTGAATTTTGTAAAGAGTCTGGTAACGGACCTAATTTCTTTTCAGATTGATCCTCATAAACATTGCATTAAACTTCTTTTTTTTTTTTAAATAATTAGTGTAAATGTATTTTTCAAAAAAAAAAAAAAATGCATTTTAGTTTTGTTGCATGTCAGTAAATACTGTACTGCAATTAATTTTGTTATATTTTACTATTAATAATATGCATTTGAAAATTTGGGGTTTTTCCCCCGATTGTTATGAAAACCTGCATACCGTACTTCCAACTAAAAAAGAAAATATTTTAACTTTAAAACATGAATGCAATATTCTGAAAACCCATTTCAAGCTTTGAAATGATAAATAATATAGCAACCAGTAGCGTACATAGGCTTAGTTGTTCTCTCCCGCAAGATTTGTAATTGCCCCCCCCCCCCCCCCCCCCCATGAAAATATTACTCCTGGCTTGTGCGCCTGCAAACTTCATGCGCTTCCCGCGCCACTGATAGCAAGGTAACTTCAATATGAAGCTTTGACCAACTGCTTTCACTTTTAACGGAATTGCGCACATATAAAAGAAGATTGATTCAATATAACTCAGCCCCCATAGACATGGTAGAATGAACTTTTTGAGATTAGATAAAAATATTTTTTATGGAAATATTTTATTACATTAATTTTCTCGAACAATACTATCTTCACTGCAAGAATGTACAGATTCTAATTCATTATCTACATCATCAAATGCATTCTCTGATGCAGATTTATAGTTAAACACAACTAAAACCTTCTCACTATTTTCGCTTGGCACCGATTCATCATAATTTTTCTCCATTTCTTCAGAGCTTTCTTTGCATATATCACTTTGGCTTTCAATGTCAGTTTGATTTGCTTGGCTTGATTCTTCACTCAGACTTTGGTTTGAATCATCTTGCTCTTTTGAGCAGGAACTCCTCGCTTTCTTTTCAACACAGCCAGCTAAATAGGCTGCAAAACTTCGTTTCTTTTTTCGCTATGAAAGAAATTCATTGAAATGGATCTGTACTTTACAAAGTCTACAGTAGACTAATACAAAATTTTTAAACATATTCAGCCTAAGTAAGAACATGAAAATAAGTAGTTTAGTTTAGAATTTTATGAAAGGAAATATGTTACCAGGCAGCGAATGTTATCGTACAAAATAAGTTTTAAAGTATATATTTATAGCTCAGGCTTTCAATAACAAAGCTATGAATATTCCACCCCAGTACTCTCAAGCAGGTACAAAGATATAAGTTAAGGTCATTTTGTTTCCTGAATTTATCTGCAAATAATTTTAATATCTTTTTTTAAATTTATAGTGTTATGTTTGCTATAAATAATGCATTTTCTTCTGGGCATTACATTGATGAGAAAACATTGGTGTATAGTTAGAGAAGAATAGTTTAACTTGGGGAGAAGCTTAATTTTATGCCCTAGGTTTTAAATTTATTGTTAGCTTGCAAATGAAGAGCAGCTGAACTTAAATTTCTGATTCATATCGATTCAATTGTGAAGGAGGCTAAAAATGAATTAAAATTTTACAAACATGTAACAACACATACCTTTCATGTGGAAGTTTAAATTGTAGAGTGTAATTATAATGAAAATATTTTTAAATAAAAGGGGTGAGTGTGAGTTATGAAAAAATACCTAAAAATTTTTAAAAGGAAACGGTATTTCCTTTCATTAAAGCTTTTGCGAAGATGGCGGCAGAACAAGTGTTATGTTTGATATATAATGGTGAATAATTTTCACCCTTTCAATTTTTGCTATGTATATATCTGAATTGTGAATTAAATAATAATAATAAAGAGTAACTGCAGCAGGGATAGGCAAAGTGATATAAGTGAAAGTTTCAAAGTTTTGAGTAAAACGAGGTTGAAGTTCAGATCCTAGGTGGGATTGCTTATATTTTTCTCCTAAATTATGCTATATAACAGGGTTGCCACAGGCTACTTAAATGCTACTTTTTGCTGCTTTTTTTGGCTCTAGGCGACTTTGGAGACTTTTTTTGAGCACAAACAGGCTAAAAAGCAACTTATTTTCACTGGAGCTACTTTTTGGGAGACTTCTTTTTTTCCAAAGCAAGTTTTCATTCGAAAATCTTGATTTTTTTTCGCCTTATTTGATTTTATTTATTAATTTGAAACCCATTATTTTTATTCTTATTTCTCTGTCACCTAAAAAAAGAACATTCCTTTGCCTTTTATTATGGACAGATCCACTATTTTTTTTAATCAGGGAGGGGCTTAAATTCTTGAATAACCTCTTTGCTACTTTAGCTATTGGGTAAAAAGTGATTTGCTTAATAGCCATAGCTACTGAGGAAGGGAGGTGGATCTATTTATTTGATATATATTGGGAAAAATTGGCTCAAAGTTTAGTAGATTGAAGGAACTGACTTATTTAAGACTCCTTTAGCTGAATTTTAATAATAAACAGCTGATTAAGTAAAAATTTATTTTTAGGAACTTACAGACAACAAGCACGAGCTTCGCCCAAAATTCTACACTGTTAGAGATTTCAATAACTGTGCGCATCTTGTAATTTCAATTATTTTTGAATTTGACAGCTATTTTAACATCAGCTAACAGAAGCATATTATATACATAGTTCTTTTTTTTTCAACCTTGACTTTTATTTTCTATCGATTGTACCTAATTACTTTTTGGTGGGAAGTGTACTAAATATTTAGCAAATGAGCTTTTAATTGTTAAATTGTTTACTTGCAATAAGTATTTTTTCATTCAAAACCTTAATCGGCTTTTTTTTTATTTTATTAAATTTTTAAGGGATAGTTTTTGCATAAGCTTCCATTTGAACAGTTGGAATATGAAAGTTGAAGTAACTCATCGATTAATGTTTTTAGAATTAATGATTAAATAGAGGAAAATTATACAAAGTGATATAAATTAAACAAGCATATAAAAGGTGTATTGTTTAAAGTTTTTCTTTATTTTAAAGAGCTCATTTATGTGTAATTTTCAAGTTTGTGTGATCTTCTACCTTGCGAAAAATGAGGATTCTTTTGCACAATTTTTGGGGAGTTTTTTTTTTTTTTTTTGAGTATACATCAAAGCTTTGTAAAAAGACAAGTACATGAAATTTTTTCTCATTTTTACTGAAACTTTCAGTTAAAAATTTAAAAAAACTCCTCGATTATTTTAAGCATGATTATTCACTTACCACAAAAAGTACTGAATAGCTGATTTTGTTTCAATGTTGTCAAGTTTTGTAATATTAGCATTATATTTCTGATTTTCTGCAAGGAACAAAGTACTAGTTAACATTATGATTAAGAGCTTCATTTCTCCACTTCAGACTCCCATCACAAGTTCTCCCTCACACCATCTCATGTTGTAGAACCAATATGTGGAGTTAGGGCCGTATTGAAGGGGTGGGTTTTTAGGGTTCAAACCCCTTCCGAAATTTTTCAAAACTATGAAAAAAATGCTTTTTGTAGTTTCTCACTGACAAAATTATTATTGCTGTTTTGTTTCTTATTTACTTTGAAACTGCAATTAAAAAATGAAATCATCATTATTGAATAGTTGTACAAATTAAGTTTTTTTCTGCAGTAATTATTTTTATTGTAGTTATTGCAAACATACCTTAACAATACACCTTTCCCTGCAATCTTTTAATACCACTAAAAGAACTCCAAAATTTTTCAAATTTGTAAGTACTAAACTCTATTTTTAACACATCTTATAAGTGTTGTGAAATAGAAATTTTAAAAGTACTTCTTCGAATGCGCGTGTATGAGTAAGTCCAGATTTTTTTTCTTCATTGAAAAAATCAGTTTTTTTTTTCCATTTTTTATGTCCCCTTTTTAATAAGTTTTGGCAAAAGTTTTTTTTTTGTAATTGCATATTCAGTTTAAATTCCTCAGCAAAACAGATGAGGACTTTTTACAAATGTTAAATTTTCAGGTGTACTATTTATTTCTTACTTCATTTATCTGATCATGAATATTGTTTTTTTTTTTTTTTTTTTTTTTGAAACTTTTTTAATTTTGGGTACTACTTTTTTTGCCAACTTTTTTAATTTTGGGACTATTTTTTTGCAACTTTTTTATTCGTTTTTGGCTACTTTTGCTACTTTTTTAACGAATTTTTCCTGTGGCAACCCTGTATAACAGCATTTACAACAACTAACACTACTATTTCTTGCCCTTGAGAGGTTCTACCACTCATTATTGCTATCTCAGAATTTTTAATTTTGGGATGTATCTCTTAGTTTCTTACTGACTCAATCAACGAAGAAGTAAGCAAGTTGTTACCTTTTTCCTCATGGGTTTATTAGGATCATGATCACGTTGATGAGATGAAAGTAAAGCCTGCAATATAAATGTTTTATGATTGAACAATATTTGACATTGATCAAGAGTTAAATATAAAATTACGCACACATATATGTATATGGGCAATTCTCTGTAAACTGGTAATTGGCTGTCCGGACCGATTATTTTTAAAATAATCAAGTGTAATAAAGTAATTATCGCTCTTAATACAAGTAAAGCATTAATACTTTGTGGCCCAATTGTATTTGGAGTGATAACAATTTAATTTTTTTTTTCTAGAAATTATCTAAGCGCCAAAAACACAGTCCCCTGGCTGTCCCAATCCCATAGTCTAACTGTTGAAGATAGTATTTCAAAAAACCTATTAACACTACATAAATTTGGTAATTAATATCTAAAAATAGAATAATGAAGCTATATTTTTCTTATGAAATAAGGTATAATTACGTATTTCTAAAACTTAAAATTGTCATGTAAACTCTGTCCGGAGTTTTTTCAAACAGTCCCCTGCAACAAATTCAAAGCTGTAATACGAAAAATCTGTAACTTTTGCAATTTTTTTTTTGTCATGAAGTTCAAAGTAATCAGTGTGAATTTACCGAAATCGCCGAGAACGGTGTTGAAAAGCTACTTTGCTTAGTTTGAGAGCCACATTTGTGATGAAA
This sequence comes from Uloborus plumipes, assembly GCA_038373865.1. Taxonomy (NCBI): domain Eukaryota; kingdom Metazoa; phylum Arthropoda; class Arachnida; order Araneae; family Uloboridae; genus Uloborus; species Uloborus plumipes. Next base: position 71,228 of record JAXGGA010006096.1, read on the forward strand.
GTATGCATCAGGGTCGTTGCGAAAAGTCTTCTGGGAAGTGATTTTATTAATGTCAATTAATTTAATTATAAAACATATTTGTTATTATATCTACGATTTGTGCCTAAATTTATAGGTAGTCTCGTAACTAATTATTTTCCATTAGTTTTGCAGATATTATGCAACAAAGAGCAAAAACACAGTCACCTGGCACAGTCCCCTGCCTAGTTATACTAGGCGGGGGACTTACCCCCTATCATGATTTATCAGAAAAACACAAACTTCAGTTGGCCCTATTTCAAATCAAAGTAATAGATTTATTTTCTGAGCAATAGTATTATAATTATACGAACATTTCAAAAAACCGTGCACGGACAGATTTCGTGTGAAAAATGACGAGTTTACAGAGAATCGCCCATATATATATATTTTTTCTAATGTGCTGTTAGCTTTTAGTTTCTGCCACGTTTGAAGAAAATGAATGAATCTAATAAATTAAAAATCAATTTATATCCTTTGAATTATATTCACATATAAATCTATTCACACACATGTACATGGAGCTTATAACTAATAAGTTATTAAAGGTTAAAATTGCTAAATAAAAATTAATTTCCATAACGGTATATTTGACAAGAATGTTAACAAATCAGAATGAGATACAGATTTACCATTATTTTTGTAGTTAACATAAGGGTTCAGTTTAATAAGTTTTCTTTCCTTTTTTTTTGATAAGAAATATGACTATGCAAGTTTGACAAAAATTTTATGATTCAATATTTTACAGAGCTTTTAGCAAATTGAACTATTCTGTACATTAAGTTTGATGCACATTTTTGGTCTCTGTATAGTCAACTCTCACGAAGTTAGTAACCTGAAAATGACTTCATTGGAAAAAAATCTGGCATGGACCCTACACTACTTCCTTTTACGTGTAAATTTCTTAGTAGTTGCCTAAAGTGTTAAAAAGAGTGCTTGGAGTGAGCAAGGTAACAATTCAAATATTTACTCCCCTAATCTGCCACGAAACAATGCAAAAAATATTTTACAATGGTTAATTTTCTAAATATTGCTGATTTTAATATCATTCAGTGAATTTTTCGCAAAATACCGCCAATAGTGCCAAGTTGAACCCAAATTCAAAAAATATCTTTTTTCGCCAAATTTGTCGCCAAGTTGGCGTCAAACACTTGGCGATCAAAAGCTTGGTGACATATAGCCAAGTGGTCGCGCCAATTCATAT